>OY744478.1:2078108-2122868 GCA_963556175.1 Tipula confusa
AAAAATAATAATATATTATTTTCAAAATCTAAACAATTTATTTTTTTGGATTGTACATGATAAAAATTCACACGATTACACAAGCCTGAACAACGCGATTAATCGTGCTCAAATATTTTCATACTGAACTGATTGGTTGAACGAGTAACGACCAAACCGAATGAATTGTTTATAAAAATGGGTGTGTGTTCGATTTTTTTTTATATGTTTATTAACACATACACACACACACACACACATCTATACGGAAATCTATTGACAATTGCTGGTTTGTTGCCCTGTACAATAGATGGAAGTGAACAATTTAATTATACCCATTAGACAAAAATGGGCTTTTACAGATAAAACCGCGCACAGGCGATGTGTGATGAGTACAATAGGGCAATTTTTCAATTAGTTTTGTCGATTAACACCAGTTGTATGTTAGGAATAAACAATACGAGAAATGTCATATTCGTATGGGAAATTTACAAAATAAGTTTTAGATTACAGTTTATTGTTATTTACCGTCATTAAATGCAAGTGCATTTAATGAAATGCATTTTGTTCTTTAGAACAGAACTACTTGTATAAGAATTCCAAATTCTGTATTAAAACTTTCATAATTGAAATTTCATTTTTAAAATTTCATTTTATCAGTTTTCAATGTATTTATTATAGAACAAATAAGAAGTCATATAAAAAAAGCGACAAATGATAATGAAAATTCGATGATTTTTGCACCGTTTTTAATGGATATGAACCCCTTTATATAGCAGATAGAAAATAAGTTTCCACCACAAGAATCATTTGTATACTTAAGAGTATTTTCCACGATGAAACATATTTTATATGCACGAAAAACGTGAGATAAAAATATAAATTTAACTTTTGTACGAGTGAGACGGACAACTTTTGCTGCACGCTGTGCATACAAAATTATTTTGTATTTTTTTCGTTCTGTCGCCATAATTATGGCAGCAAAACGAAAAAATATAAAATTGGAATACTTTTTATGGTTGAAAATTGCTGCAAAACAATACATGCACATAAAAATTGTGTCTGGACGAGAAAAAATTTCTCGCACACACACATAAAATTTTTGTTTTTTTTTTATAGCTAAATTCATTTTATTTTTATTTTCAGTGTGCTAACAACTAAAATTTTGAGGTTGAAAAATTAAATAAAATTTTTATATTATTGAAATATTTTGATAATAGTGTCGTAATAGATTTAAAAAAAATTGTAAAATATTATCGGATCATTTTTTCGTATTTAAAAATAAATAATCATTAAAATAGGACAATCTCATAAAAAAAAAATAACACAATTTATTTTGGAGATGTGTACATAAATTTGTGATTTTTTTATGTTATTTAAGGAAGGCGTCAACATTCATAAACTATAAAAATTAGCTATAAAAAAAACAAAAAAAAACTGTTGTCTTCGTCACTCAAGTGTAATTTATCACTATCTTTCCTGTTTTGGTTTTGCTGCAGATTTTAATGTTTGGCTGCAGAAAAAATATGTTTCATCGTGGAAAAACACCATTATCCAAGATCATGACTCAGCAATACCCATAATGTACCATATTAACAGACGAAAAAATGTGAAATCCGTCAACCCCAATGTTTATGGGGATCAAACACAAATTAGATTTAATACAAATATATCAAATAAAACACTAATTAAACATGAAAAAAAGAAATGTAAATATTGGTGGCTACATCAATATAGTTAATTAAAAAATTATATGTACACCCACCATAACAAATTTCTCTAGTCATATTTTAATACAAAGCAAATTATGGATAATTTTTTAATACCAGTAATTTTGTATCCAAAAATCAAATAAAACAACATTAATTTTAGTGATATAAAATTCCATTGTAATAAAAAAAAAAAAAAGATATTCTAAATAAAATATTATAATTAAGTAAAGTAATGGTAGAAGTTTGAGAGTCAGACATATCACCTAGCTGGCCAAAAATTAGTTAAATACATTGTTCTAATGTCGTAAGTTTTTTAGTGGTTTAGATTTAACTTACTTATATATATAAAAAAAAATAATTGTAAATACTGGAAAATAAAAATTAAATTATATAAAAAAAAAAAAAAAAAAAAAAAAAAAAAAACGCTATAACTAGATAAATTGTATATCTAATTAGCTTACACTTGCAATTCAAATTTCGACGGTAAATAACAACAAATTGTAATTTAAAACTTGAATTTTTAATTCTCATTTCCTTGTTGGTCCTCATTTGCCTTCAGTATTTATAATAATTAATAATAGGCATTGGACAAACAGAAAAACGATTGAAAAGTTTTGAATTTAAAATCTTTTTATTTTTAAATAAACCGTATAATTTTCTATAGTTCTATATTCTATAGTTCTATAGACTATTTGAATAAAATTCAATTTATTTTGACTTTGCTTTTGAACTTAAAATCTCTGTTATAAGTGTATATCAAGATGGTGAACAGTTGCTGCGTGCAGCACCCTTATTCTGTAAAAAAAGATAATGTGTAAACGTGAAAAGTACAGTTAAACTAGTGACCTTTGATTGTAAACACAAATTATAAATTATTTTGTATAAGCAAAGCTTACTAGTTTTACTGTAATCACTGTAATCTACTGTTTTCACGTTTACACATTATATTATTTTTTACGGAATTGGGGTGCAGGTCGCCAACTTTTCATTTGGCCATAACCGGAGAATTTTGAATTTTATATATTTTTATATTTGTTATTATTATACTTTTTGTTTCATGCGACGAAATTATGGTTACTATTTTACCACCAAAAAAATTATCAGTTATTCGTTTACTATTACATCGTGTCCTTCTGGGTTCATTAGGTAATTTTCTGAAAAAAAAGGCTAATTCAGAGTTGCCTTCGTTCCTTCGTTCGGTAGTTTTTTTAACCAATAGTATTTGTTGAAAATGACGTATAAGTTGGTTTATATCCAACTTTTCTTTTAAACGAACTTGGCGAGAAAGAGACGTAATGACAGGTGTGAAACAGAAGAAAAAACACTTTCGATTACAAATATAAAACGAAAGAAAAAAGCAAAATCGTTCTGTAGTTCTTCATCAATCATGAAGGCGAATTCAGTGATGTCTTCGTTCGTTCATTTGCTCCTTCTGCACTATTTTTTAATGTTTCAAAGCGAATTCAATGTTGTCTTTATTCGTTCGTTCGGTAGTTTTTCTAACTAATGAAGAAACTGCAGAATTTTTTTCTTTCTTTTCTATATTTATAATCATAAATATTTTACTTTTTTTTACTTTTTCACACCTGTCATTACGTCTCCGTCTCGTCATGTTCGTTTTGTAGAAAAGTTGGATATAAACCATCTTTATGAAAAAACTGCAGAAGAAAGAATTCGTCATTTTCAACGAATACTATTGGGTAAATTCAAAACGAACGAACTGAAGTCGTTTTGAATCATTTAAAAAAACTGCGTATGAACCAAACGATAACACCGAATTTGTCTTAAAACCGCTTGCTTCATTATAGTTAAGAAGTGTTGAACTAAGTGTAAATATAATTCGGGAATGTTAAGTTTTTTCAAATCGTCGCTGATTACTTTTTCTTGGGTTTTAATAAATTTCCAAGGTCATCGCAGTTGGTTGGGACAACGTTATTTTTGTTTATAACATGTAATTTAATGCAGGATAAAACGAATTTTATTAATTGCATTTAGGAGGCTGATCCAACGAGTAGGGATATTTTTTACCGCTAGTGAAAATTTGAAATTAAACAAATTAAAACAAGTCTTTAGTTCTCGAACTTTTGCTACGCAAAATTTTTAAATATATTTTATTCAGAAAAGTTTCTATTCCATATTTTAGGTTTTTGCAGACATGCTTGGCTGCGTTATGAACAACATAACAATTGCAATTAACTTTTAAAATATTTCCATTCAGTAATTTCCATATTTGTAACACAGAACAATGGTCTTTATAATTAACATTTGCATTATCAGCTGAGTATGAAGTCACATTATTAATGGATAACCTTTTGTTGTTCAGTCATTTGATGATATTATGTGGGTGATAATAGTCGGTGTTATCATCGACCGATAATTATTGGCGTAAAAATCCAATAATTTATTCTATATTTTAATTTCTTTTGTGAAAAGACCTTTAAAATAAGTAACGTTAAAACGAAAAAAAGAAAAAATTATGACACACTAAAAAACCGGAGAAATTTTTGGGATAATCGAAGACCGGAGATATAGCAAACAAATCGAAGACTCTCGGTAAAAATTTCGAGTTGGCAACTCTGGCTGCGTGCCAAAGTACAAATCAAAAGCAGCGAAAGGAAATGGAATCTAATTTTATGGATTCCCTAATAATATATTAGGGAGAGATTACATAATGGTAGAGATTACATAATGGTATTCTCACGCAAACATATTATATTTTTTATGTTTTTCACGTTGGATTAAACATGTTTTCCCGTACAAAAAATGGCATTTCTATATTTATCCCTTATGGTGTAGCATTTTGTGACAAAAACTTTAACTAAAAAATGCCCCAGTTTATCACATATTCTGCGCGGCTTTCACATGATAAATTGTCACAAGTAATTGCTTTCGCCAACGTTCAGTTTAAAGGCTGTATTACTTAATAGAAAAAAATATGTTCGTTGATGCATTTGTATAGCACACAGACGTCATGTAAGATGGTGTCATGTGAGATAAACTTACAATAAATTTGACGTTTAGAATTATAATTCGTTTACGAATTATAAATTTTGACAACCAAACAGTACAGATTTTCGGAGATATAAAATCAAAAGGTAGCCATTTTGAAAACAGTAAAATGTCAAAATTATTTCATACCATCAACTTTGGCAAGATTTGAAGAAAATGATTATGTACAATCTGGTATGACATAAGCACTTTTCAAGCACTTTTCATACATCCTGCGTTTATTTTGGACTTTAAAAATGAAAATTTGTTTTGAAGCATTTAACCTATTAAATTTAGGTTTATTGGATTAACATTGTCAAGTTTTATTGAAATAAATCAAAAAAGTTATACAATTAATTAGTTTTATGTGATAAATATAAAAAAATATAAATATAAATACAATGAAGTTAGCTGTAAAGCAAGTGCGATACCCTAATATGCAAATTGTCGCAAGTGCGACATTAGTGTTATTTTTCCGTACTATTTTCCTTATTCAAATTTAATATTACAAATACATGTAAAATTTTAAGAATATATTATTCTTAACTAGTTTTTCTTCCTCTTTCTGTATTCCTTTGTTTAAATTTAGAAGCATGAATGATCAGTTGCTTTTGTTATTTCGTTTTGTGTTAATGTGTCTTAATAATAACTTGTTTACAAATTTTTATCCCATTTAATAGATTTAATTTAAATTATGTGTTAAAATAGCATTTTATAAATTTTAACTCGTTTAATAGATTTAATTAAATAATAAGTATTAAACACTATTTAAAACTATATATTAAATAGTGTTTTCATATAATTTAGTATTTTTAAATAAATAAATTAATTCCGATATAAAATTGAAAGAATAAAATGTACGTGAAAAATAAAAAATATAAATACATATATAAAAAATGGCGTCGTCTTTATTTTGTAAAAAAAGTTATTTTTGCGTTTATTAATACTGGCGTGTTTATTAATTTTGTGTTTAATTGTTTATGGTAGTATTTTGAAAATTTAATTAATTAAAATTTAAGTTAAATTTAATTTATTGTTACCAAATAATATGTTTTATTGTTTTACTCTTAACTTTTAAAACGAAGATTGACCATGCCAAAACGTAGTCTTGATAGAAAAATTCGAAGTGAATTAGAGGTTTTGCTATCTTTCGGTCAGCTAACAAATAGTCAAAGTATATCGGCATCGACTTTGCCCCGTTTTCCAACTTTGCCAACATCTCAATTAAATTCGTCCAAAGTTCGAATAGAACACGATTCTTCACGTTTCTTCAGATTCGTTTAGTGAAAATGAAGTTATCAGTGATTTTGATAATTATTATTTAACTCAGAACTTAGAAAGTAATCTTGCTGATTGGTGCATCAAGTATTCCCCATCTTTTGGAGCAGCAAATGCGTTGTTTTTAATTCTTAAGGAATATCATCCTACCCTACCCAAAGATATTCAAACCCTAAAGAGAACACCCAAATGTACAAATATTATTTCAATGGGTATTGGGGCATATTCGCATTTTGGGCTAAGAACAAATATAATGCGAATTTTAGAAAAGAATCAAAAAACATCCAACAATTTTAAATATCGATATTGGTATTGATGGGCTTCCTTTGGCTAAAAGTTCCTAATAGTGCCTAATAGTCAATTGTGGCCCATGTTAGGAAACATAAATGGAATAAAAGATATATTTGTCATTGGAGCATACCACGGTTACAAAAAACCGTCTTGTTCAAATACATATTTAAAAGAGTTTGTAGAAGAATTTAAAGCTATACAAAGTAATTGTATTATATATAACGAAAAAACATACAAAACGAATATTCGAGCTATTATTTGCGATGCACCGGCAAAGTCGATGATATTAAGTGTGAAAGGTCACTCAGGATACTACGGATGTACAAAATGTAAGGTGAAAGGGGAATATATAAATAGGCATGTCGTTTTTCGAGACATAAACGCAACCTTTAGAACCAATTTTGGATTTCTCAAGAGATAGCAGCCTGAACACCATTTAAAGCTCGAAAAAATTGCTTTAGAGGAAATAAACTTAAACTGTGTATCACAGTTGCCTGTGGACTATATGCAATGTGTGTTACTTGGCGTAATGCGGCAATGTTTAAAATTTTGGATACACAATAAGACAAGGGGGCAAGTGGAAAGAAAGATTGCAAAGATTGCAGCAAGTCAAATGTGATGTTACATCGGAATTCACACGAAAACCAAGGAAATCGGTTGATGTTGAAAGATGGAAAGCAACGGAGTTTCGCCTTTTTCTGCTGTACACTGGAGCTGTGGTGATGAAAAATATTTTACCAATCAAGTATTACGATCATTTTTTGTTATTGGTGTGTGGAATTAGAATATTGTGCGATGAAAGCCAATGTACTTTTAATAATGAGTGTGCTGCAAACCTGCTAAGGAAATATGTACAGAATTTTTTTGAATTATATGGATCCAGTGGAGTTGGTTATATTGAACATAATCTGATACATTTGGCTGCCGATGTGAATAGATTTGTGAGCTTAGATAATTACAGCGCATTTAAGTTTGAGAATGCCATGCAACATTTGAAAAGGAAAATAAAAAAACAATCTTAACCACTTCAGCAGTTGAACAACATAATTGTGGAGCTGAGTAATGTTAGAAATATTTTAAACTCTAGCAATTTAACGCCTTTTGTAGAATTAGATTATAGTATGGGTGGAAATTTATATAGAGATTATCAATGTATTTGCAGATGCAGCGCTTACAAAATTACCGGATGGATGCGAGGAAGAAATTATTCGTCTAATAAAAAAATTGTTGAAGCTGGCAAGAGACCGATTGCGGAAAAGTCGCAGATCGGCAAAAAATTGCGAAAATTTAAAAAAAAAACTTAGTTACATTATTGAAATTTACATGTAAATTTACTTTACATTATTGAAATTAGTTTTTAAGAAATTCTTTTTACCTCAAGAAGAGGAATATGTTTTAAATTAGCTTTAAGAAATTTTTGAATTGTTTCCACCGCAAGAAGTGGATTATGTATCATTGAAATTAAATTTTATTATTTTGTTTAATTGATTTTATTAACTTTATAAAATCTAATTTTATTATTTTATATTTGAATTTATCTTAAAACTAATTTAGTTGTTTTTAATTCTTGAAGTGGAAATAACTTAAAATTTTGTGATATTTATTTATATTATGCTTTTAAAACAAACCAAATTTTTTTTTGAAGTTTATTTACTAACACACAAAATATGTTACATATTTTTTAATTTACAATACCTAAAAATGTGATATAAAAATATTAGTTTTATATTGTTATTTTTTATAATACTATTCAAATTTATTTTGTTATTAATAAAAAATTAAAAGCAAAACAGTGTTTTAACTAAAGGCTCTTGCAAAACCCATAAATGAAACGAAAATCGTTCAAAAATATTACTAATTCACACTGAATACTCACACATATTCACACGGATCACTGTGCGAAAATTTGTGTGCAACGATTTGCAAGGTACGTTAAATACATTAAGAAAGCTATGTTACTTTGATACTGAAAAGTGCGCGAAAATAGTACGGAAAATAGTACAACAAGTAACGTAAATTCACACAAAATTCCGTCTAATTTCCAATTTCTGTTTTTAACGTGATAACGTTTTTAAACTCAGAACTAAGGCTAGCATGTTCAGAAAATCGGATGAAATTTGTCGTTGTTTACATGGAGACTACTCATTAAGTATAAGGTATTACTTCATTCTAAATATATCATTGCATAGGTTCATCTTTAATCTCGATGCATCATTCTTTGTATTTGCACATTGTGGTCAACAGGAGGCGGGGGAGGGCACACCGCGAACCTCTGATTAGAGCGATTTTTTAACTGATCGAACCAATTTTGATGTCAAAATTTGCGTAAAAAACAGTGCAATTTAATTAAAATTAAAATAATTAATATCCACAGTAATTTTAATTAATTAAAAACGTTGAATTAGAGAGAATGAAATTTTTCCTTGTTTGCATGAAGACTAGCATTTTCATGTCTCAATTAGTATAAAGTATTACTTCATTCTAAATGTATCATTGCGTAGGTTCATTTTTAATCTCGATGCATCATTCTTTGTATTTTCACATTGTGGTCAACAGGAGGCGGGGGAGGGCGCGCTGCGAACCTCTGATTAGAGCGATTTAACATGCTAGCGAGAGAATGCATTAACTGATCGAATCAATTTTGGTGTCAAAATTTGCGTAAAAAACAGTGCAATTTAATTAAATTAAAATTAAAATAATTAATATCCACATTAATTATAATTAATTAAAAACGTTGAATGAGGGAGAATGAAATTTGTCCTTGTTTGCATGGAGACTACTCAATTAGTATAGAGTATTACTTCATTCTAAATATATCATTGCGTAGGTTGATTTTTAATCTCGATGTATCATTCGTTATATTTTCACATTGTGGTCAACAGGAGGCGGGGGAGGGCGCGCCGCGAACCTCTGATTAGAGCGATTTAACATGCTAGAGAGAAAATGCATTAGCTGATCGAACCAATTTTGGTGTCAAAATTTGCGTAAAGAACAGTGCGATTTAATTAAATTAAAATTAAAATAATTAATATTAAAATTAAAATAATTAATATCCACATTAATTATAATTAAGAAAAAAAACATAAATTTCAAATTATACAGTCTGAATGTTTCAAATGAATATTGGTATTACAATAATGCATACATTGTGGCGAATTACATAAAAATATGTGTGAAATAAAACCATATAAAGTAGTACATATTAATGGTAATAGATGTCACTTTACATCTTCAGTGTAGTTTCACTGAAATACAAGAAACGTTCTCTATGCCACTCTTTATGACTATGACAGAACAGTAGCCAATTTCAAAATGTCAAAAAAAAACACAAAAGGAACATCACCGCAGAGACCTTGCCTTATTTCTCGTACCATCGACCATTACTTAATCGTTTGTACACCGTCACCGCCGATGGCGCGGTTGCTAGTAATAAATAAATCGATTTTAATAAATCCATACAGTCTATTATTTCTCACACTACATATTTACTGTGATGTATTTGAATTGCTAATGGAACGCACCCGAAATTATATAGAAACGAACGTGCGGAACGCACCCGCATGTACGGTATAAAAGGAATGAACTAGAGTGCGTAAATGTAAGGACGTGTGTAAAAGAAATAAAAGTAACTTGTAATTGAAATAAATAATTGTTTAATTGTGATTAATACTCGTATGTGGCAAAACACTACAATGGCGACGAGGATTAAACAAGATGAATAAAGAACGCAAACACTATAAAAAGTTTATTAAAGAAGTGCAAGAATAAAAAAGAAAATAAAAACATGGCGGATAAATATGTGCAAATGCAACCATTTGATGGTAGTGACGAATGGGAAATCTATGAAGAAAAGTTGGCTTTTCACTTTAGTTACAACAAAATCGTAGATGAAGGATTGCAGCGGGATATGCTGATAAATTTATTAGTGACAACGGTATTGAAAGTGGTAAGAGACACTATTTCACCAAAAAAATTAAAAGAAACAACATACGAGGAAATATGGAAAGTATTAAAGGAGCACTACACGCCAGTGTTAATCATCTTCAAGGAAAGGAAATTATTTTTTACGGCAAATAAAAGAATTGATGAGTCAATCAACGAATACGGGGCAAGATTGAGAGGTTTGGCTAGCAATTGTAAATTTGGAGATAATCTACCCCATAATTTGGTCAACCAATTTGTAATGGGAATGGAGAACAAAATTGTTTTACGGCTTTGTGAGGAAGATGAAACGTTGACGTGGGACAAGGCGATTTCCATTGCGTTGAAAATGGAGATAAAAGCAAAGGATAAATCAGAGGTGTGTGCAATCCATAACAGTACGAAGAAAAATCAAGCAAATTATGGGAGAGGAGATAATCAACCATGGATGGAACGAAGCAACAGTAGATCGGAATTCGTAAGTAAGAGAAACGGGAAATGTTATAAATGTGGATTGTCAAACCACGATTTTAGCATGTGTAAATTTATTAAATTAAAATGTAGGAATTGTAATGTCATAGGACATAGTGCTAGGGTTTGCCACAACTATCAGAAAAACAATGTCTGCGACAACGCGGAAAGTTTAAATCTAGAAAAGTTAAACTTGAATATACATCATAGGGATGGTTGTGCAAACGAAATAGAAACTGTGTATAGTATTAGGGATAACAATGTAAAGATATCTGATGATCCATATATAGTAAAAATTGTAGTAAATAAGAAGAAAATTTCGATGTTACTTGATACTGGGGCTAAAATTGAGGTCATATCGGGGGATACATACAGTCGAAACTTTGCGGACGTACAGTACTACAAAGATAATACAATTCTTCAATCGGTAAATGGACAATATTTGCATGTTTTAGGGTGCATGGATGTAATGGTTGAATTCAATGACATGAAACAAAAAGTCAAGTTTGCGGTCGTAAAAGACGATATTCCATCGGTGGTCGGACGTAATTTCCTAAAATTATTTGATATTAACTTAACGACGGTAAAAGGTCTGGAAAATCTGCAAAGATTTTGTGTAATTCAAACGAATAGTAAATTAGATTCACTTTTAAAAGAGTTCAATAATTTATTTGAAGAAGGGTTGGGTAAATATACACTTGGTAAAATACATTTGGAGTTAGAAGAGGGTGCAAAGCCAGTTTTTAGTAAACCCCGTCAGGTACCTTATGCTTTTAAACAACTAGTCGAAAAAGAGTTAGAGCGGTTAGAAGATGAGGGAGTCATAACTCCAATTGAAACAGCAGATTTTGGAACACCATTAGTACCAATAGTTAAATAAAATGGAAAATTGAGAATTTGTGGAGATTATAGGGCAACGGTAAATAAGTATATAAAAGATGTCAAACACCCACTTCCAAGGATTGACGAAGTCGTAAACTCGTTAAGGGGAGGACAGAAATTCACTAAACTGGATTTAGCGTGTGCGTACAATCAGTTGGAATTGGACGACGATAGTAAAAAAATAGTAACTTGGAGCATCCATAAAGGAGTATTCCAAATGAACAGAATGCCATATGGTATTAAACCCGCTAGTGGCATATTTCAAAGTATCATGGAAAAATTGTTGCAAGGTATTCCAGGTATTACTATATTTGTGGATGACATAGCTATAACAGGCTCGAGTGAGAAAGAACATCTAGAAAATCTGAAAAGTTTTTGAAAAATTAAGTATGGCAGGGTTAAGATTAAATAGGAGCAAATGTTTATTCTTTAAGAACAATTTAAATTATTTGGGGTTTATTGTAAATGAACAGGGACTTACAAAAACAAAAGAAAGGGTGGAAGCGGTGGTAAAAGCAAAACCACCAACAAATGTGACAGAGGTTCGTTCATTCTGTGGGCTAATAAATTATTATGGAAAATTTATCAAAAATTTGTCCACTATTATGAATCCGATGTATAATTTATTAAAAAAATCGGTCCCGTTCAGTTGGTCAAAAGAGTGTATGACATCGTTTGAGAAAGTAAAAAGTGACATTACTTCGGAGGTTACATTGGCACATTTTGATTCTTCAATTCCAATTACGCTATCATGTGACGCATCGCATAAAGGAATTGGCGCAGTGTTATCCCACAATTTTCCAAACGGGGAGGAAAGACCGATCGCGTTTATTTCAAGAACGCTGACAGGGTCCGAGCTAAATTACAGTGTCATGGACAAGGAAGGATTTCGCTGGCCCATTTTTGACGAATAATTTTTTAATAGTAGTGGATGCGTATTCCAAATGGGTCGAAATCGTAAGAATGCCGAAAGTAACAGCTCAAAGCACCATAGTGGTGCTAAGAGAATTGTTTGCGAGATACGGATTACCGGACACTTTCGTGTCGGATAATGGAGGGCAGTTCTGCGCTCTTGATATGGGAGAATATTTAAAGTTGCATGGAATCAAGCACATATTAATAGCTCCAGGACACCCAGCAAGCAATGGTCAAGCTGAGAACGCGGTGGGTTCGTTCAAAAGTGCATTGAAAGCTATGGTAGATGAACATGACCGAAAGAAAAAAGTGGTGGACATTGATTTAATGTTACAACGGTATCTGATAGATTATCGTTCAACGAAACATTGCACGACAAATGAAACACCAGCAAAGTTAATGTTAGGTAGAGAGGTGAAAACAAAGCTAAATTTATTAAAACCGCCGACTCAGAAGGAAACAATTGAAAGGGCGCAGAGGGCACAAGTGAAGAATTTCAAGGGTAAGCGAAGCATAAGGTACATGATAGGGCAAAAAGTAGTAGTTAAAAGTTATGCAGATCCAAATAATAGTAAATGGGTTGATGCAGAAATCATAAGAATATTAGGACCAAGATCATACCTTGTCAAGTTAGGAACAGGACGCACGATTAAAAGGCACATAAATCAGATCAGAGACAATGTTATAACTGAAACGAATCAAACAAATGATCACAAACCAGTTTCAGTATTTAAAAAACATCAAAGGTGTGACTCGTACAAGTCCGGGAGTGGAGAATGTATGAATCCTTACGCAGTCTATGTTAGTAAACGAGATTTAAGCATTGAAAAGAAAGTCGCAGATGATGAATTTGATCCCGAGGCAAGTAACGTCGAAATAATTACTAACGAGGGCGGTACAGTAAATAGTAATGAAATCATAGTGTTAGGTGACAGTAACGAAAATTTGGTTCCTGTAGAGGCAAACACCGACAGAAGTAGAAGTGGAAGAATAATACAGAAACCAATACGTTATCGTCATTAAATTAGTAATGTTAAAGATTATAATATTATATACTAAATTTAGGTTTAAGGAAATTGTTACGATGTAGATTTAACTATAGTGGAGGGATGTGATGTATTTGAATTGCTAATGGAACGCACCCGAAATTATATAGAAACGAACGTGCGGAACGCACCCGCATGTACGGTATAAAAGGAATGAACTAGAGTGCGTAAATGTAAGGACGTGTTACGTTATCATGTATATTTACGTTTGATACATTTACGTTATCATGTATCACTACGGCCGTGCAGACGACACAGCCACCTTGTTTTTCTCTATCCCTTTTATATTCACTAATACATTTATACGACACCGGAATTTTGAGACATCTTTCTTTGGCGACCACTTATTACGGCTTTTCGTGAACTTTTCATGTTTCTTTCCATGAAAACAGTGTGTTTTTCGCACGCGAAAGCATACGGAATTCACAAGGGCTTGCATATTGGAAAGAAATCCCTTTTGGCACGGTGTTGCGTTTATGTACAGTTTACGATGACTTTGCAATACTAAACTATTTGTAAACGTTACACTAAAACAGTACACTTTATGTTACGTAAATGAAACATTTGTCATGAGAGAATTGAAACTAATTTACGAAGACCTTTATATATATATGTATACGTGTAAATAAAGGTCTTCGTAATGTTTACAAAAAAGCGTAACATTTACGACTCGCTTATGCGTTACAATTATTTACCATCTGGCGGAATTTTTGCGTACACATTTAATTTTATTAATTTCAATAATGAAAAAATTAGTTTTTTAAATAAAAAGGCTTTTATTGTTAATGAATTTAATATTGTTAATGAATTTAACGGAAATAAACTCAGCGTTTTAAATTGGGATCCTTTTATTTGACATTGTAAAACAAGAATATATCCAGAGTACAGAATGACACCTAAAATATTAAAAGAGTTAGAAAAAATATAAGACAATAAATTCTACATATTGTTTCTTACCTAACACATAATATGAAAAAGCAATGACAATTTTTTTAATTTCTGGGAGTAAAAATGTTTATGACAATTAAATTATTATAAATAATTTCCATACTAAAATATCGCGAATGGTTTAACTTGAATGAAATTAAATGCAAAATGGCTGATCGCGCCATCATATACGAATTACAATATATGTAGTACGAATTTATTCTGTAGAGTCAAAACCAACACAAATGTATATACAAGCCATGAAGTTGCGATACTTATGCCAAAAAGTGACTACTATACCTAAGTATTAGTGTTGTGACGTAGTATAATTTGTAAATACTTTTATTATATGCTTTGATGTAAATAAAAAATGAATACGAATGATGGGACAACAGTATGTTGCGCTCTTTATGACAAAGCAAAAACCAAATTTATTATTTAACGAGAGAGATAAGTATTGTTATTATTATTTACTTCATTATATACTATACTATATACTATGAATTTGGAGCATAATGGACAGTGCAAAATATAATTTTTGTTTCGTTTTTTTTTGTAGAAATGTTATGTACTTTGAATTTAGAGGAGTATGGACAATGCGAAATATAATTTTTTGTTTCGATTTTTATTGTAGTCAAATTTACTAACACATATCCAAATAGTATTCATAATATGTTTTATTTAACCAAGCTTCATGGCTTGTATAATTATACAATAGTGTTGGTTTTGGTAGAGTATAAAAAATAAAAATGTATATGTGGTAGTGTGTTATAAAAAAAACTATACGTAAACCGTTCGTATACTGTACACTTTTGATTTATACATTTTTGCGCCGAGAGGGTACCCTTTTGGCACGGCGTTACACTAAAAGGCCCTACACACGATCCAATTTGGTCGGACGGTTGGTCCAACTTGGTTGGAAATTGGTACGTGTGGATGCATGTTGGTTAAAATCAAATTGGTCGGGCATGTTGGATGGAAATTTCCAACCAACCGACCGACCAACCAATCAAATTGGGTCGTGTGTATTGTTGTTGGATGATATTATTTTAGTCTATAGTAAAACATAAGCGAAAACGAGAAAGTAGTCAAGGCGCTTTTATGGTTGTGTTCATTCGTTCGTTCGTTCATTCGTTCATTCGGTAATATTATTTTGATGATTTTATGGTTGATGAAAATTTACGGAACGATTTTAACACCACCTATCGATTAAAAATCTAAGCATTTGACATTTTCTTGATAGATTTATCAAACTTATTTTGTCTGTAAAGAAAACTATACCTTTTTCAATTTTATTTTATGTAAAATTGATTTTAAACAACGAATTACTTTTTAATTTATATACGTTTACCACGGAACTTTAACAATACTAATCAAATTATTGCTACTGTCAAAATTTGTTTGTATATAGTATTGCTATCCTTTTTAAATTATATAATTTTCTCTTTTACTCCATAATCGTTCGAACGAAAAGTTAAAAGTTGGTCATCTTAATGAAAAAAATACAGAACGAAAATAAGGGGAAAATAAAGGAATGTGATTGGTTAAAAAAAAGTACGGAACGAATTACCGAACGAATAAACACAACCATAAAAGCGCCTTCAACATATAAAATATTTTTTGTTGTTAATTTTCTTAAACATACACAAAATAAAACCAAATTGGATCGTGTGTATGTACAACCAATTTGGTTGTACCAACATACCAATTTGGTTGGACCAACCAAATTGGATCGTGTGTAGGGCCTTTAAAACAGTACACTTTATGTTATGTAAATGAAACATTTGTCATAAGTGAATTGAAACTATTTACGAAGACCTTACTATGTATTTGTGCAAATAAAAGTCTTCATAATGTGTGCGCAAAACGAAACATTTACGACTCGCTAATGTGTTATATTTACGTGCCGTCTAGGCGTAACTTTTAAGTATACATTTAATTTTGTTATTTGCAATAATAAAAAGAAATTCTTTTCAAATAAATTATCTTTTATTGTTTATTTATTTCAACTAAATATTAATATATGTACAATATTAAATGTACATGTTCTAAACTAAGGGAAACGAACTCAGCGTTTTATATTAGATCCTTTTATTTTAAATTTAGTAAAACTAGAATATATCCAAAGTACAGAATGACGCCTAAAAATATTAAAAGAGTCAGTAAAAAATAAGACAATAGATATTGCTTCTTACCAACACATAATGACAATTTTTTTAATTCAGCGAGTAAAAATCAATATGACATAATAAAATAGTGGATAAAAAATAACGATGTATATGAGGTAGTGTGTTATAAGAAAAACTGTACGTAAACCGATCGTATACTGTACACTTTTGATGCATACATTTTTGCGCCGGGAAGGTAAACCGACTAAAATTATACCATTTTAGATTTTGTCGACCGAATTTAATTTTTTCGGCCGACGAAACATTAAAATGCATAATTTTGAATGAAATTATAATAATATTGATAAAATTTCAATTAATTAAATAGGTTTTCTAAATGGAAACTAATTTTAATTAATTTCGATAAAATACATAGAATACATAGAAATTACACCGCTCGATATATATAAATATTTTTCGAATAGAATGAGAATTATTATTTTTATTTTACATTTTTATTGTTAAATTTTAAATTTCTATTGTTATTCCATTGGGACCCTGCATTAATAAATTCATCAAAGTTAGTTTTCTTGCTGATTTTAGCAACTTCCTGCACACATTGTACTGCGAATTCATGTTTCAATGAGTTCGGCTTCCTCCGACATATACAGTTCCATACACGATTTTATCGTTAATTTCTTATTTAAATTACTTAGTTTATTCAAAACATTCATTTACGTAAATTTTGTATGTAACACAATAAAATAGGTTGTATTGGTTTAATACTTTTTTGCTGATATGGTTACAAAACCACATAACAAAAGTTATTTATTTATAATTTACACATTTATTCTATCAACGGCACTAGTTATATATTTCTTATGTTTAATTTTCATTCAAAAAAATGTAACTTTTATTTACTTTCACTAGCAAGTTACAATTAGTAGTGAAAACCAAAACCCTCTTTACTACAAGCCGAATTGAAATTTTCGTTGACACATATTCTCATATATTTTTAAAATGGATTAGTGGAAATATATAGTTTAGATGTGTTAGTAACTTTCAAAATCCATATATAAAAAATTGTAATTTTCTCTTTAAATAACGCACACCATTACCATAATTGAGTATTTTTCGCGCACACCATTAACATAATTGAGAATTTTTCTCTCTACTTGTGCTATTAAACGTCAAATTTTATTTTATTTGTTTAGTGAATGATGTGAATTGTGAAATTTTCCAGTTAAATTTGTTAATTATTTTTAATTATATATATAATTTATATAATTTATTGTTTATAATATAATTTATATATATATATATATATATATATATATATATATATATATATATATATATATATATATATATATATATATTGTAATTACTTATTTCTATTTAAATCTATCGTGCGGTGTAATTAGTAATATATACAGTGTATACACAAAGACGGCCATATACCAAGACCGATTAATGGCCGCCCATCACATATATTATTACATATCCGACTACTGAATGTAGTATTGGTTTCAATATGAAAATGGCAACGCTGTATATTTGTTTTATTTACAGTAGATATAAATCCATATACAGATATGATAAAAGATGTCGTTTTTTTATTTTCATAAATTTTATACAAATACACATTACAACAGCTGTTTTTCGCGCGATGCGTTTTTTATTTTACTGTCTTATTTTTGGGTATTGGAATAGATTTTAAAAAGGATTTTTTGCAGAGGGCATTGAATTAAATCATAATATTTGGCATCTATAATGTTTTTATTGTAATGTGGTAATTGAAATGTGGCATCTATAATGTTTTTATTGAAATGTGGTTGAGGAGAGTAATTTTTGAATTTTATCGTACTAAAATATTTCGTACGATAAAGTTTAAAAATTAATATTTTTCAATAATAATTGTCATATTCTAATCAATTTTCTAAAATAAATAAATTGTTTAACAACATATTTTATTAACCATTAATTACGAATATATTATATTTTGATTTTGTCATCTTGTGGCGATCCCTTCAATAAAAACTAATTTTCATAATAATTTTCATAATAATGTACAACCGATTGGGTTGAGTTGGAACGAATAAACAAGTACAGGTGTGCATCTCTTTTTTCTTTAATACAAGCACCGGATACTAGGTGTAAAAAAGTAGATGAAGAAAAAAGAAAGTTTAGAAAAGAAAGTAAAAAAAAAACAGAGTACACGAAAACGCGGTAGCGATTAGTCGAAAAGACACAGTGTTCTTAAAATTAAATAAAATCCATATTGTTCTTAAAATTATATTTTGTTGCATAAAATAATTTGTAAAAATTGAAGTCGAGTAGCGCATTAAGTAATAGAGTTAAATTAAGCAATATTAAATATGTGGTAAAAAAGTTCTGGGAATTTATTTTTAATATCGGAGCCGATAATACCTGAGGAGTCAGATAAGGCAACAAACAGGTGCATTTACGATACCTATAGTGAGCGATAACCATCCCCACAAAGTGGTAACCTGCCGACGTGAGTGGAAAACAGGTAATTCGGCAACACCAGCAACCACGCTACAGCATCATTAAGGTGCGTGCACATCAGCATCATTAAGGTGCGTGCACATCAGTATAATTAAGGCGCGTGTACATCAGCATCATTAAGGCACGCGTACCGGCGCATCATTAAGTCGCATATATCATTACAAACGTTAGGCACGCCGACATCATAAGCCGAGAACACATGCTCGCTTTATTCAGCCAACGTGATATATATTCGGCATAGTCATCAACTTCGGAAAATAATAACGTTTATCAACCACGAAAAATAATTACGGTATATATTCGGCATAGTTATCAGCCGTCGAGAAATAATAACTGGACAACGGCAGCAAGCAGCCCATCAACATTTCATCGCCAGCGGTAGTGCACCAGCACATTATTTCGAAAATAATTAGAATACTGTATAATCCAAAACTGTAAGTACTTTATTATCCGTTTAAAACAAGGTGTGCTCAAAACTTTATTAGCAAATACCGAATTATTCGGTCATTTTTCTTGCGTCTCATAATTTTTTTTTATTTTTTTTATTAGTGTTTAAAATTTTTAATCGTGGTAAACGTTAATATCTCAAACGGTATAATGGCGGAAAATGAACACGGGACCACTCCTGTAAATCATAATACGAACCCTACAACCATCGCAGACGGTACCATTACGGTAACCCCCGAACAACTACAAGTGCTAATTGAAGCTAAAGTGCAAGCGTTGTTTGAAACTCGATTTCCCACGCACGTTATTGCTGATAAGGGTAAGAGGGAATCCCATATCAAAGCGTCCCAAGAGGGTACTCCAAAACTACCTACCAATGTAGTAAGCCAGGAAATCGCACATGTAGCATTTAAGCCACCTCAGCCGTTATTCCAACAAAACCCGGAAGTCTGGTTTGAGATCTTGGAACAACAATTCCAAGTCTCCAATATTAAACAAGAACCTACCAAATACGCTCACGCTGTCAGCGCGTTAGATTCAAGGTTGCACAACCAGTTCGCAACATTAATCACGCGTGACAACGAGCCTTATTCAATTGTTAAGCAAGAAGTTATTAGCGGACTGGGCGAGTCTGAACGAACTAAACTGCACAATATGCTGCAGGGACTATCACTGGGGGACAGGAAACCATCCCAACTGCTCGAACAATTCCGATTAAACGCCGGATCGAAGTTTAACGATGACTCTATTAGACAATTGTGGATGCAGCGATTACCACAACAGGTCAGAGATTTCAGCACTGATGGCTCCACATCGTAATTCTCGGAGTCCGGCCAGATCTGACCACGGATATCGTCGAAATCATACTCGTTCTAGGGGACATATTCGCGACGATAAGAAGTGCTATTATCACAGTAAATTTGGGGACCGTGCATTAAAGTATGTGTCGGGTTGTATTCACCACGCCTCATTCGTCCCAAGCACAGAAATCGTATCCAACCAAAAAAAATAGATTCCCATCAACATTCGACGACGTGTTATGATGGTGGGAACTCTAGTCGTCTTTTAATCATGGAACTTAATTCCAATCGTAAATTTCTAATAGACACAGGTGCCGACGTGTCGGTCATTACTCCAAATTTCTACAAAGGTTCGAGCGGGACGTCCGAATTCAATTTGTATGCCGTAAATGGTACGAAGATTAAGGCTTATGGAACTCGATTACTCAACCTCAATATTGGACTCCGAAGAAATTTCTCCTGGAATTTCATTATAGCTGAGGTATCCATGCCCATAATAGGCGCCGATTTTTTAAAGAGCACCGGATTATTAGTGGACATTCAAAGACGCCGAATCATTGATCCCTTAACGTCTTTATTTACGGTTGGCTCATTGGCCATGGTTCAAACACCATCGCTAATGGTTTTGAATAAATCTATCTCTCCTTTGGCAATCGTCGAACTTTTATCCAAATACGAGGAAATTACTAAGGATACATTGAGTCCTAGGACCAGCAAGAACAATGTTACACATTGTTTGGTAACACGCGGCCCTCCTGTGGTATGTAGAACACGTCGCTTGGCACCTGATAAATTAATAATTGCTAAGACTCATTTCGAAAATATGATGGCTAGGAGGATTTGTCGGCCCAATAAAAGCGCATGGTCCAGCCCGCTACACCTGGTGCTTAAAAAAAACGGCGAATGGAGACCTTGTGGCGACTACAGGGCATTAAACAACGTGACGATACCAGATCGTTATCCTGTACCGCATCTACAGGACTTCTCTTTTCAACTCGCGGGATGCAATGTATTCACGACATTAGACCTGGTAAGAGCATATCATCAGATACCCATAGAACCAGCGGATATCCCAAAAACGGCAATAGCCACACCATTCGGACTTTTTGAGTTTTGCCAAATGACTTTCGGTCTTCGCAACGCGGCATAATCGTTTCAACGGTTAATGCACGCAGTGTTATACGGATTGTCAAACTGTTTTGTATATCTGGACGACGTATTAATAGCTTCGAGTTCCTGGGAAGAGCACCTGATACACTTAGATGTTGTGTTCAAAAGACTGTCCAAATTTGGACTAATCATTAATGTTGACAAATGCAAATTTGCAAAATCAGAAGTATCTTTTCTGGGCCATTTGGTGAACGGTCAAGGTATTTTGCCATCGCCAGCGAGAATTCAAATCATCGAACGGTTCGCTCGCCCAACAACAGTACAACAATTAAAGTGTTTTTTGGGAATGATAAACTTTTATCGCCCATTCATCACAGCTGCTGCTCGAGATCAAGCAGTCTTAAACAATTTTTTAAAAGGATACCGAAAAGGCAGCAAAGCTGCTATAGAATGGTCTAACGAATCCATAATGGCTTTTGAGGGATGCAAAACAAAATTATGCGAAGCAACAGTCTTAGCACATCCTATAAATTCGGCGCGTTTATCGATTATGGTCGATGCTTCAGACGGTAATTCAACAACTTGTTCAAAATGCGTGGTAGCCACTCTGGTTTTATTCCGTTCGCCTTACAGAAACGCAGCGCAAATACAGCGCGTACGATAGGGAACTATTAGCGGCTTATCTTGGAATAAAACATTTCCGTTTTTACTTAGAAGGTCGAAATTTTACCTTGTATACAGATCATAAACCGTTGGTTTATGCGTTTTTTCAAAATCTTGATAAGGCTTCACCTCGCCAGCGAAGGCAGTTAGATTATGTTGGACAGTTCACCACTGACTTGCAACACATATCCGGTGTTGACAATGTGGTCGCCGACACACTTTCGCGGGTGAAGCAAATCGAAATTCAGGAGAGCGTGGATTACACAGCAATTGCCAAGGCACAAACCAGTGACGATGAGTTACTGCAACTAATCAAAGATACTGATACAACATTACAGTTCAATCGCTTTTCGGAAACAGATTTTCGAGGCTTTCCATAATTTAGCTCATCGCGGTATTAGGGCGACAGTTAGATTATTGACCGATAAGGCAATATGGACGTCTATTAAAAAGGACGTAAAGTGATGGGCTCAGGCTTGCATAGCGTGCCAAAAATCGAAGATAAGTAAGCACACCAAATCACCTACGGGAGTTTTTAAGCCAACAGAGGAACGTTTCAGGGAAATCCATTTGGATATTATTGGTCCACTCCGAATTTCATATGGTCAACGATATTGTGACACTGATTGACCGGTACACAAGGTGGGCCGAAGCAGTTCCAGTGCCAGACATCACAGCGTCCACGGTGGCTTTTGCAGTGTATTCAGCATGGATCGCACGGTTTGGGGTGCCTTAATTTATTATTACCGATCAAGGCGCCCAATTCGAATCGCAGCTCTTTATGGAGTTAACGTCATTACTAGGTTTCACGCGTAGGCGCACCACAAGTTACAACCCGCGTTGTAACGGGATGATAGAGAGATGACATCGCTCCCTCAAGGCCGCGATAATGTGCCATAACAGGACGGACTGGGTTACCATATTACCTACAGTCCTCTTGGGCTTCCGAACACAGTTTCGCGATGAATTGCATCGTCTGCTGAGCTAGAATATGGTAGTACATTACAATTACCCGGCCAGTTATTGGAATCACATGGGAATTTGATCCCGGAGACCGATTTGGTAAAAACGTTAAAGGAAGACTTCAACGAATTGAGACCAGCGGTAGCTACGCAACATGCCCAAGATAAAATTTTCGTGAGCCAGCATTTTGCGCAATGCACACATGTTTTTTTAAGAACGGACGCAGTCCGAAAGTCATTGCAGCCACCGTACACCGGTCCTCATCTCATTATTAAGAGGCACAAAAAATTTTACGACGTAAAGATTAATGGTAAACACAGCAAAATCTCCATCGATCAGCTCAAACCAGCTGTTTTGGAAAATATAGGCGACACGCCGGAAACGGTGCAGCATCCACCGAGAAAAGTTTCACAATCAGTAAACGAGGCTAACGACTTTTCTCTTATAAGGCAAGGAGAGCAAGTCATCGCACAAGATAAAAAAGAACCCGGTCCAGCAGTTTCAAAAATAGGACGGGTAATCAAACTTCCAGTGCGTTTTAGCGATTAGCGTGAAATTTTTTTAGAGAAATTTCACTGGAGGGGGAGTGTGTGGCGATTCCTTCAATAAAAACAAATTTTCATAATAATGTACAACCGATTGGGTTGAGTTGGCACACCTCGTTTGAAACGAGTAAACAAGTACAGGTGTGCATCTCTTTTTTCTTTAATACAAACACCGGATACTAGGTGTGAAAAAGTAGATGAAGAAAAAAGAGATGCGCCATATAGAGAGTTTAGAAAAGAAAGTAAAAAAAAACAGAGTACACGAAAACGCGGTAGCGATTAGTCGAAAAGACACAGTGTTCTTAAAATTAAATAAAATTCATATTGTTCTTAAAATTATATTTTGTTGCATAAATTAATTTGTAAAAATTGAAGTCGAGTAGCGCATTAAGTAATAGAGTTAAATAAAGCAATATTAAATATGTGGTAAAAAAGTTCTGGGTGTTTCTTTTTAATATCGGAGCCGATAATACCTGAGGAGTCAGATAAGGCAACAAACAGGTGCATTTACGCTACCTATAGTGGGCGATAATCATCCCCACAACCTTTCAAAATGGATGCTATCGCGTAGAAAAATTTATCTCGATTGTCAATGTGCAAGGACAAACCGACTACTGGTGGTAGTATTGGTTATATTTAATTTTAAAACAAACCAATACAGCATTATTTTTTGAAGCACATTTACGAAAATCATTTTACGATATTGCCGCGATGGAAATTTTGTTATTTGCTATGTATTTTTTGCTTCCTTTTATTCATATTTCATAATAAAAAATTTAAAAAAGTATATAAATGTTGGTTTGTTTTTAAATTTGGTCGTATATGAATATAACTAACACTAACATCAGTAGTCGCTTTGTCCCAAAGACGTTAATACTTAGACAAGAAAATACCAAACGTCAAGTAAGGAAATTTTCAAGGGTAACAGAGAAAGACTATAATAACCCCAGGGCCGTAATTAGAAATTAACTATTTTATTATAATGAAGTTAGTTGTTAAATAAAAGAATTAATTAATTAGAAAAAAAAAATTTTTGGTACGGAAATTATATTGTATAAATAACATAGCAGATAGTACATATAAATTAAATATAAAATCAAATAAAGCGTTATGGGATTGAACCACCGATTTATTTTTTAAATATTTTTTCAAATATGTTTTTTCATTTTCATCGACCATTAACAAGAACCAACTGTTAATGTTAAATGTTATTAAAATCTTCGGAGTTCTGGTCAAAGCCAAGCATCTATGAAAATGTTGGTTACCTAAAAAGAAATAAGCAACGATTTATTTACATTATATCCACAAATTAAAAAAAAACTAATACAAAATTAGTATACCATTTAACGGCGTTTTGTCAAACTAATTATTAATGTTTCGGTTCTGGAATAATACACTATATTCAATAAAGGGCTACCATACAAAAAAAAAAAAAAAAATACAGTTGATTACTAAAAGGGCTACCATTCAAAACAATTTACATTTTTTTTAAATTTGTAACTTAAACCTTGATTTTTTTTCACTAATCACACGATTACAATCACAACATGTATTTTATTTCATTTAACTCATTAATTAAAATACTTATTAAACGAAATCCCTTTTAGTTTTTTTAGATTAGTATTACGTCAATTTTTCACTATACAATTTTTTTAATTTTATATTCGTTAGTATAACAAATTTATGATTTGTTAATACAAATTTATTCTATGTATATAAGTTTTAACTAATTTTATTACTTTTTTTCGATAAAAAAGCAAACCCAAGCGAAGCGTTGTTTTGAATTGTCACAAAAAAAAAATTTTTTTTTTGTTTACATTCAAATTGTTGAGTAAGACATACATTTTTTTAAATATCCGCCCCTCTCCAACCGATAACGCGTGAAATAGAAGATTTACTATGGAAAAAATATTTGTGACAAGTCTAGATCTATTATACGTCTATGCTTTGTCCTTTTAAATTTGGAATAATCGGTCTTGAGAATATAGCCGTCTTTGTGTTACTAAAAAAATCAAATTCTTCCAATTGCTTGATATGGTAAATATATCCATTGATACAAATTGAAATGGATAGTTCGATATGTAATGTGACAACATTTGTGGCTTATGTTGAGAATCTGCATATTTAGCACAAATTGCACATTCTTTAATTTTTTGCTTAATTTGTGTTGTCATTCCGGGCCAAAAGAGACTTTGACGTGCTAACTTCAATGTTGCCTCGATTCCGTTATGTGTGAGATGAACTTTGTCTAACATTAATTCGCGAAGTGATTGTGGAATTAGTATACGATCTTCCATCACCAGGAGTTCTTCGGAGGTTGGCAGATCGTTTTTAAACTTGTAATATATTTTTATTTCATCCGGCACATCTCGAATATATTTAGGCCAACCGTTAATGATAATCCTTTTTAAAGTTTGTAATGTTGCATCTTTCGTGGTTTCGTTACGGATATTTTCTATTCGTTCATCACTTATTTTCAGATTATCGATTGGGTTAATATTCTGAATAAAACGACTAGCTTCGTTTTCTTTAACATTAATTTGACAAACATTATGCTTTACGAATTCATCGCCTGTTGCGCAGTTTGTATTTAATGGTGCACGTGATACATTATGTTTTCTTTCGATGAATTGTATGTCTAACGAATAGCGCTGTAGAATCATGAACATCAGCTGCAATCTCTTCAGTGCTTTTGATAGAGGTTTGTTGAATATGTTGATCAAGGGCTTGTGATCTGTTTTTATAATGCATCAGCGCCCTACTTCCATTTGGTCGAATCTAGTGCATCCAAACACAATAGCGAGTAATTCTTTCTCGATTTGTGCGTAATTGCGTTCGGTGGCTGTTAAAGTTCTGAATGCATATGCGATAACGTTGTTTTCTTGCAAAAGCGCAGCTCCCAAGCCTGTACTACTGGAAGCGCACTCTATTACAACTGACTTTTTGTTGTCTCGATATTTCAGATTCCGGATGGCACTAATAACCTTTTTGTCCAGGTCCATGGAGTATTTTTAAGTGCTAATTTTCGCAAAGGTGTAAAATGAGTGCTCAGATTTTTTATATAGCGCGATAAATATGTCACCATTCCAATGAAGCGTTGTAACTCTTCTTTGTTGGACGGAGATTTCATGTTCAAAATAGCAGCTACCTTCGACTCATCTGCTTGTAACCCTTCATTAGAAAGTATATGTCCTTAGAACTTTACTGATTTCTGGCATAGGTTTAGTTTACTTTTGTTTAATTTGAAGTTACTGGCACGTTATTTTAGAAATAACTGCGCGAGTTTGTAATTGTGGTCTATAATGGCTTCTTCATCTGTATCGCCTGATCCATAAATGAGAAAATCATCGGTCAATATTTCCACTCCTTTGACATCATTAATCATTTCTGCTATTTTGATTTGGAAAATTTTGGGTGCGGAACAAATTCCAAATGGTAAACGACACCATATGTATCTTCCAAATGGAATCCAGAAACATGTTAACTCGCTACTGGCCTCTGTTAATTTGATTTGCCTGAATCCTTTTGCGGCATCACAAGTAGTAAAGATCTTTGCTTAGCCTAATTCAGGTAATATTTCATCAATAGTTGAGAATTGATAATTCGGTCGTTTTAGTGCCTTATTCAATGGTATAGGGTCGAGAGATATCCTGAATGAATTTTTTCGAACGACAATCAAGATGTTACTCTCCCATGGTGTATGTTTCTCTATTTTTCGAATGATCCCAGAATTCTCAAGCTTATCCAGTTCTTGTTTAAGACGATCTCTATACGCTATTGGTATGCGGCGAGGACGCTGAATAACCAGTTTCACATTTTCATCGACTTCTAGATCGACCTCTCCAGGAAGTAGACCATATCCAGCAAAAATGTTATCATATTTCTTAACGATGCCTTCTGCCTCTTTGATGTTCGATGATTGAAATTTTATAAGACGAATTACTTGAGGTTTCTTGATATTTATTGGAATTTGCTTGATGAGTTCACTATATTGTATAAGACCTAAAGCGCCACGCGCAGTCGACGACAGCAACGGAATGTGATCGCGTTTGTTTAATTGAAATATCAAAATATAGGATTGATTCTCCAATTTACACTTAACTTGAACTTCGCCGATTGATTCGATCGGATTTCCATTGAAATCGATAAGGCCCCGTGTAGATTTCTCTATTTTTAAATTTTTATCATTACAATAATTTTTATATTGCTTTTCACCAATTAAATACGAATTTGATCCTGTATCGATCATACAATCGACGTTTCTCCAATTATGTCCAAATTTTAGATGTAAACGCGCCGTAACCATGTTTGACGGTATGCCTGTGTTGTCGTCCTCTATTTTTGCGATTACTATATGATTACTTTCGTTGTCAC
This sequence comes from Tipula confusa, assembly GCA_963556175.1. NCBI lineage: Eukaryota > Metazoa > Arthropoda > Insecta > Diptera > Tipulidae > Tipula > Tipula confusa. Next base: position 2,106,058 of record OY744478.1, read on the forward strand.
TTATAGAAACTTCATTTTGTATATTTATCTCATTCACACGATTTCGATTTTGACGTTTATTCAATTTTTTCGGCATGGAGCTTCGAAATGATTTTTTCCATTGCAAAACGAACATATTTGTCCCAGTGCAGAACAGATTCCTTTTTTAAATTCATGATATTTTGCGCAGAATTTTCATTTTCTTTTTTTATTACTTTCATTATTGGTATCTTTAGACGAGCGAATTTTACTGACTGGAACTTGTGTAACTGTTGTTGACGAATCCTCAAAAGTTTTCATCGTTGAGATTCGACTTGATGTCAGTTCTGATATTTTGCAGCAGTCAATCACTTTATCTAAAGTAAGGTCAGGAATCTCCATTAATTTACGTTTCATATGGGCATTCGATATCCCAACAACTATTTTATCACGAATAAGTTCATTTGACATTTCAACGTCCCGATAATCACAATATTTTAATAACTTTTGCAATCTAATTAGATATTGATCGAAAGTTTCATTTTGTAGTTGATTACACGAATTGAATAAATATCGATCATAAATTACATTCGATTTGGATAAAATGCAATTTTTAATTTTTTTTAAAGCTTCTGTGTTGGACCTTTTGTCTTGGGTTGTCAATCCGAAATCCATATATTTTTTCATTGCTCCAGTTCCAATTGCTGACAACATCAGACTAGGTCAATGAGTTTGCTTGTCTTCTCCCCATTTATCCATACCTGTGGCAATGCAGTAATTATTACACGTAGTCTCGAAGATTTCAATATTTTCACGAATGTCCCCTGCGAAATCAAGTGGGCTTGGCCAAGGAATATTATGTGGATTATTTATTGATGTTGCAGTCGATTGAGTCGTATTTATTTTAAGAATTTTTAGCTCATTTGCTAGCTCTTTTATTGACTCAGCTTGAGTTTTAAAGAAATCCATAAGAGCTTTCATATCCGCCATTTTTTTATATTTTAGTTAAGGTATATATATATGTATATGTTCGCGATATTTCGATGAGAAAATATAACCTCAAATATAGATAATCTTATTTTAGACGAGATAACTACTTTTCATCCAAAAAAAAACTTTATACGACACCACACTCTGACACCATGTTAATAATTTTATTATGTTATATTGATTTTTACAAGCAGAATTAAAAAAATTGTCATTGCTTCTTCATATTATGTGTTAGGTAAGAAGTAATATTTACTGTCTTATATTTTTACTGACGCTTTTAATATTTTTAGGCGTCATTCTATACTCTGGATATATTCTTGTTTTACTATGTAAAGTAAAAAAATCTAATTTAAAACGCTGAGTTTGTTTCCCTTAGTTTAGAAAATTTAGATGTAATATAGTATATAAGTAGATTAAATTCATTAACAATAAAAGATTTTTTATTTAAAAAACTATTTCTTTTATTATTCAAAATAACAAAATTAAATATGTACGTAAAAATTACGTCAGATGGTACATAATTGTAACGCATAAGCGAGTCGTAAATGTTACGCTTTTATGTAAACATTGCGAAGACTTTTATTTACACGAATACATATATAAAGGTCTTCGTAAATTAGTTTCAATTCTCTAATGACAAATGTTTCATTTACATAACATAAAGTGTACTGTTTTAGTGTAACGTTTACGAATTGCAAAGTCTTCGTAAACTGTACGTAAACGTAACGCCGTGCCAAAAGGGATTTCAATTAAAAGGGTCAAAGTGCATATACATACCATTTAAACAAGGTGAACCGTTTACGAACTATAAACAAGGAATGCTCTTCATACAGTAGTTCGTAAACGAATCATTTTTGCGGTGTACAAGCGAACTGTTTACGGTGTTCCCGTCACATGATAATTAGAATTTTTAGCAAAGTATTGTAAATGGGTTGTTAGTTCTCAAACAGTTCACTTTAAGCGATGCGTAAATGAATCGTTTTGAGCGGTTCGTTAATGAACCGCATTTAGTGATTCGCTGATGAACTAATTTTACGAGATACAAATGAACTATATTCGTGTAATAGAAATTTAAGTTGATATTAATGGTAAATGAAAGCATAATTTAATGTATTATTTGTATATGTATTTTATTATTTTTATATTGCATATACTAAATGTATATTTATAAAAATGTATTTATCACATTATTTCATATCACATAATGGAAAGAAATTCATCGAATAATAACTAAAGTAACTTAAAAATATTTTTTAAAATTCTAATTCATGTTACAAATAATAAAATCTTAGTAAACTACAAAATATTGAATAAAAAGAAAAAGTAAAGTAAAACCGAAACTAGAAAACTGTATTATTAATAGTTGCATGAGATTCGTTTGTTTGTTTTTGAACTTTGCAGTCTTTTCTGGGGCCGAAGGTGTCCCAACTTTCTCGCGGTTAATTTTTAACGTCCGACCTTAAGCCGCCACCAGAATCAAGGACGGACGAATACAGGTTCGATTTTAAATCCATCTGCACATTGCATTGCTCCAGTCAGCCTGTACTGACATGGACGATGGTTCAGTCCATGGATTTGCTTTCCAACCGGGGCTCATAGTTGTGTTCTTCGTCATCACCGATCGTAATCAGGTGATAAAAAAACCCTTTTGCAAGTATTCGAAGGCATCCCCGAATAAACTTATCTAAGTTTTGATCACTGATGTTTTCAAAACGTTTCATCTGAAAGTAATGTCATGTTATAGAAAGTGAAAATTATACTTATTTAAATTTGTAAGTTCTTACCAAAATATTTTCTTTAAGTTTATCTTCTTTTATTTCCTTTTCCAGTCGCTCAAATTCGATTGATAAGGTGGGTGGAATATTTATGGGTATTTTTTCATCTTCGTTACTTGTGGTGCTATTACGATCCTTTAATTATCGCCGCAATTTCACTTCCCGAATTAAAACTCTATCTTATTATCTTGGATGTCTAATCTTTTGAGGACATCAGTAATTGCGGGAGTCCGTGATGCTGGTGAATTTACTTTAGAAATACATAAATTCTGTGGTTGATTTATCGCTGCGCTGCTGTTAGGCAAACTATTTTTTGCTGCGGTCACTTTAAAATTATATTGTTTTTGGTATAACTGGGAATTTGTAGCCGGATTTATGTTTTCATTGATGCATAAGAAATTGCCGTAATTTGCATCTTCTTCATATTCAAACAACTCTGTATCGTAGTAGTTGGGCTGCGTCTGCGACATTTCTGAAAAGAGATGATTTGCGTTTAATCCAAATGCCGCAACGATATATAAACGCAGTTTGATTTTGTTTTAATCTTCATGATTTTAATTTGGACATCGGAAATGTTAAAATTTTGGCTTCTGAAACATTTACTTCATTTTGGTTCCTAGAATAAATTCCAACATTAGTGGGATCTATTTGGTAGTTGAAGAAGCTGTTATTTAGGAAAGTTCCATACACCTTGTTTTCTTCAATTGCATCAATCCTTTTTTTTTTTGTGTCATGCAATAATTATTTGGAAATGTAACGCCCAATTTAAACGTGGTATAAAGGGGCTCTTCACAGATTGGAGTTTGGAATTCTTCCAATTCCTTAATTTTGGTCACAACTTGCTGCAATGGGAAGGTTACTTTTCTCACCATTTTAATTTTTTGAAGAAAATTTTCATAACGGAATGCACTATAGCTATCTTAGTTTCCAAATAATTTAATCTTCAGATAAATGAAGCAAACTGTGAATATTCTTTGAAGTATGCTCAAAGCCAAATAAAACTGAGAAATTTTTTACGAATTCGCGTAACATTTCAGAAGTATATTCATTATTGAAAATTGAATTTTCAGAATGGCATAATATCCGTATTCTGAAAACGAGGAGCAGAAAGCTCGCTACAATACCAGTGTACATTAAATACATCCTAAACTCTGTAGCTTTCCAGTGCTCAAGTTCGTTAAGTGTTCTCTGCTTTCGAGAAAAATCACAGGGTATGTACGATCGTATTGCTGATAAATTTTTGTTTATAGCTTGTATCGCATTAGTCTTCAATGAGAACTCTTTAAATGCAAATGCAGAAGCTGCCTTGTAATCCCTAATAACATACAATGCATATAATCAATCGGGAATATAATCTGTGTGACACATCCAGTATTCATAGAATCCAATAATATTTTAGGAAGCATACGCTTTGACTCAAATAAAGAGCGTTTAATTGACATTTCGTGCAACTGTAATATCCTGAGTGCGATTTCACACCTGCAAAAATAGTAAAAGTGAGTTTAACTATAAAGCGAAAGTTAACATTAATAATACATTACCTAATATAAATACAAATATGTAAACGCTTTCAACGAAAATTTAAATGTTTTATTATTAAATTGGACGCCAGTTTGGTACAAAGATTTTATTTCGTTTATAACCAGTTTCAACAAGGAATCAGCTTAGGATGGTTCTTTATTGCCGTGGTATACTCCAATGACAAAACCCGTTTTGAATGATGGAACGTTGCCAAGAATTGGCCAAAGTTAACTTTTCGAGCTTTTACATAATGGGACTCCATCTATTCCTACATCGACAGTAATATGATTTTCTTTATAACGATTGTTTTTAATGCAAATTTCTAAATTATGTGTTTATAGGATAAAACTTCCCGTGGTAGAGAATAAAACTCACTATTTAAATTACATAAATTATTAAATTTTTAACACACGCACTTTAATTATAGTAAAATTTACTTACAGTAAAATTAATTTTATTATTGTTGTTGTTTTTGTTGGTTGATGCTGGTGATCGTCGAGATGTGTCTCAATCGACGTCTAAAAATGGAATGGACGAGTTTACAATTGTTTTGTCATCTCGTCTTTCTTATGATGTGGCGCTCCATCTTGTGGTGAACACAGCAACCATCGTTGTACCATAAGCGCACCTGTTGGTACGCGGTGTTATGGCAAACATATAATTAAGTTAATTATATGTTTGATATTTCTGTACGGATGAGTGAAACTCAACCGCTACATGTTAAACCAATGTGAGTGTAGTTCTGAGTTCTAAATCAATTATTCTTCACCTATTTTGTGATTTTAGTTTTAATAGTGTTCTGATACCTTGCGGAAGATCAGAATGGTAGTTTTTTATTAAACGTGAAATTTTGTTTAGTGAATGATGAGAATTGTAAAATTTTCAAGTTAAATTTATTAATTATTTTTAATTATTTATATGAATATATATATATATATATATATATATATATATATATATATATATATATATATATATATATATATATATATACATATATATATATATATATATATATATATATATATATATATATATATATATATATATATTTATATATATATATATATATATATATATATATATATATATATATATATATATATATATATATTTATATAAATATATATATATATATATATGTATATATATATATATATATATATATATATATATATATATATATATATATATATATATATAAAATATATATATATATATATATATATATATATATATATATATTTATATATATATATATATATATATATATATATATATATATATATATATATATATATATATATATATATATATATATATATATAGATATATATAAATATATACATTTATATATATATATATATATATATATATATATAAATATATATATATATATATATATATATATATATATATATATATATATATATATATATATATATATATATATATATATATATATATATATATATATATATATATGTATATATATAGATATATATAAATATATATATTTATATATATATATATATAAATATATATATATATATATATATATATATATATATATATATATATATATATACATATATATATATATATATATATATATATATATATATATATATTTATTTTGGGTGTTGGGTGTGTCTCAATAGGGTAGGGACTGATTGTTTATAACCATGACTCATGGTTTATATTCCAACTTTGTAACTATGTAGAAACCACCAAATGTGTCTAGTATACCTCCAAGTGATAACACTCGGGCAACGATGGAATACTCATCGGCTAAATACTAGAGGCGAGTGCAATCAATACACTATAAAACGCAATGAGTGTAACAAACAAGGAAACAATTACCCCAGGTGGTATACCTGATGCTCAGGGAAATTTACTCTCTTCAGAGATCGGTCTCATGGATTCTGGGGGAGACCAATCATTGCTATACTATAATTATTACAACCAATCCCAAGATATGTTAGGTAAAAATAATAATACTCAACTGAGTACAAAAGAAAAGGATATTTCATATCCATTCCAAAGGAGTCAGAAATTAACTCGATCTCCTACAAAATTCACTAGCCCCTTTTTGGAAGGCAACATCAAATTAGTGCAACAAAAGGAGCAAACCGTCTTGAAAAAATAAGGAAAACCCGAAAAACGAACTGTTGCAAGAGAACTGCAATCGTTCTTTAACTGAGAAAAAACTGTACAGTGAATTGTGCAAAGCCAATAGTGCATTGGTCGATTCCACAAATATAAACAAGCAACTGAATCAAACAATTGCATGGATGCAGGAGCGAATAAAAGTTCTAGAAAACGAAGTTTGTACTCTTAAATCAAAGGAAGTCAATAACCAAAAGACTAGTATAATAACAACAGCTGTGCAATAGTACCATACAGATGAAGAAGAACTAGCTAGGGAAACGGAGTTTGTAAGAGTTATAAATCGTAGAAACAAAAGGAAACGAAATAATACTCCATCTCCGCCTCAATTACAACTGAATGTTCCAAAGGTTTTAACAAAAATCCCACAAAAACTAGCTCAACCCCCACCAATAGTCATAAATTAAATCAAAGATTATGACTTACTATATGAAAAAATAAAAAAAATAACTGCAACAGATCAGTTTAACGCAAAGGTGATGAATGGAAATAACATCAAAATAAACTTAAAAAAAGATAGTAAAAGTTACCGACAAGTAACAAAAATGCTTAATGAAAAATGCTTTTGTTATAGGAAATTCAAAAATACTATATTCATAATTTTGGGATGCATAGTTTAGGAGCTACAGCGATTTAAATATTGCTCATATTAATGACATAAACATTTAGAATTGATCGCAGGACTTTGCAATATTTTATTTTAGGTAGACCTTGTTATAGGGAATTCAAAAATACTATATTCATAATTTTGGGATGCATAGTTTAGGAGCTACAGCGATTTAAATATTGCTCATATTAATGACATAAACATTTAGAATTGATCGCAGGACTTTGCAATATTTTAGTTTAGGTAGACCTTGTTATAGGGAATTCAAAAATACTATATTCATAATTTTGGGATGCATAGTTTAGGAGCTACAGCGATTTAAATATTGCTCATATTAATGACATAAACATTTAGAATTGATCTCAGGACTTTGCAATATTTTATTTTAGGTAGACCTTGTTATAGGGAATTCAAAAATACTATATTCATAATTTTGGGATGCATAGTTTAGGAGCTACAGCGATTTAAATATTGCTCATATTAATGACATAAATATTTAGAATTGATCGCAGGACTTTGCAATATTTTATTTTAGGTAGACCTTGTTATAGGGAATTCAAAAATACTATATTCATAATTTTGGGATGCATAGTTTAGGAGCTACAGCGATTTATTTATTGCTCATATTAATGACATAAACATTTAGAATTGATCGCAGGGCTTTGCAATATTTTATTTTAGGTAGACCTTGTTATAGGGAATTCAAAAATACTATATTCATAATTTTGGGATGCATAGTTTAGGAGCTACAGCGATTTATTTATTGCTCATATTAATGACATAAACATTTAGAATTGATCGCAGGACTTTGCAATATTTTATTTTAGGTAGACCTTGTTATAGGGAATTCAAAAATACTATATTCATAATTTTGGGATGCATAGTTTAGGAGCTACAGCGATTTATTTATTGCTCATATTAATGACATAAACATTTAGAATTGATCGCAGGGCTTTGCAATATTTTATTTTAGGTAGACCTTGTTATAGGGAATTCAAAATTACTATATTCATAATTTTGGGATGCATAGTTTAGGAGCTACAGCGATTTAAATATTGCTCATATTAATGACATAAACATTTAGAATTGATCGCAGGACTTTGCAATATTTAATTTTAGGTAGACCTTGTTATAGGAAATTCAAAAATACTATATTCATAATTTTGGGATGCATAGTTTAGGAGCTACAGCGATTTAAATATTGCTCATATTAATGACATAAACATTTAGAATTGATCGCAGGACTTTGCAATATTTTATTTTAGGTAGACCTTGTTATAGGGAATTCAAAAATACTATATTCATAATTTTGGGATGCATAGTTTAGGAGCTACAGCGATTTAAATATTGCTCATATTAATGACATAAACATTTAGAATTGATCGCAGGACTTTGCAATATTTTATTTTAGGTAGACCTTGTTATAGGGAATTCAAAAATACTATATTCATAATTTTGGGATGCATAGTTTAGGAGCTACAGCGATTTAAATATTGCTCATATTAATGACATAAACATTTAGAATTGATCGCAGGACTTTGCAATATTTTATTTTAGGTAGACCTTGTTATAGGGAATTCAAAAATACTATATTCATAATTTTGGGATGCATAGTTTAAGAGCTACAGCGATTTAAATATTGCTCATATTAATGACATAAACATTTAGAATTGATCGCAGGACTGTGCAATATTTTATTTTAGGTAGACCTTGTTATAGGGAATTCAAAAATACTATATTCATAATTTTGGGATGCATAGTTTAGGAGCTACAGCGATTTAAATATTGCTCATATTAATGACATAAACATTTAGAATTGATCGCAGGACTTTGCAATATTTTAGTTTAGGTAGACCTTGTTATAGGGAATTCAAAAATACTATATTCATAATTTTGGGATGCATAGTTTAGGAGCTACAGCGATTTAAATATTGCTCATATTAATGACATAAACATTTAGAATTGATCGCAGGACTTTGCAATATTTTATTTTAGGTAGACCTTGTTATAGGGAATCCAAAAATACTATATTCATAATTTTGGGATGCATAGTTTAGGAGCTACAGCGATTTAAATATTGCTCATATTAATGACATAAACATTTAGAATTGATCGCAGGACTTTGCAATATTTGATTTTAGGTAGACCTTGTTATAGGGAATTCAAAAATACTATATTCATAATTTTGGGATGCATAGTTTAGGAGCTACAGCGATTTAAATATTGCTCATATTAATGACATAAACATTTAGAATTGATCGCAGGACTTTGCAATATTTTATTTTAGGTAGACCTTGTTATAGGGAATTCAAAAATACTATATTCATAATTTTGGGATGCATAGTTTAGGAGCTACAGCGATTTAAATATTGCTCATATTAATGACATAAACATTTAGAATTGATCGCAGGACTTTGCAATATTTTATTTTAGGTAGACCTTGTTATAGGGAATTCAAAAATACTATATTCATAATTTTGGGATGCATAGTTTAGGAGCTACAGCGATTTAAATATTGCTCATATTAATGACATAAACATTTAGAATTGATCGCAGGACTTTGCAATATTTTATTTTAAGTAGACCTTGTTATAGGGAATTCAAAAATACTATATTCATAATTTTGGGATGCATAGTTTAGGAGCTACAGCGATTTAAATATTGCTCATATTAATGACATAAACATTTAGAATTGATCGCAGGACTTTGCAATATTTTATTTTAGGTAGACCTTGTTATAGGGAATTCAAAAATACTGTATTCATAATTTTGGGATGCATAGTTTAGGAGCTACAGCGATTTAAATATTGCTCATATTAATGACATAAACATTTAGAATTGATCGCAGGACTGTGCAATATTTTATTTTAGGTAGACCTTGTTATAGGGAATTCAAAAATACTATATTCATAATTTTGGGATGCATAGTTTAGGAGCTACAGCGATTTAAATATTGCTCATATTAATGACATAAACATTTAGAATTGATCGCAGGACTTTGCAATATTTTAGTTTAGGTAGACCTTGTTATAGGGAATTCAAAAATACTATATTCATAATTTTGGGATGCATAGTTTAGGAGCTACAGCGATTTAAATATTGCTCATATTAATGACATAAACATTTAGAATTGATCGCAGGACTTTGCAATATTTTATTTTAGGTAGACCTTGTTATAGGGAATTCAAAAATACTATATTCATAATTTTGGGATGCATAGTTTAGGAGCTACAGCGATTTAAATATTGCTCATATTAATGACATAAACATTTAGAATTGATCGCAGGACTTTGCAATATTTGATTTTAGGTAGACCTTGTTATAGGGAATTCAAAAATACTATATTCATAATTTTGGGATGCATAGTTTAGGAGCTACAGCGATTTAAATATTGCTCATATTAATGACATAAACATTTAGAATTGATCGCAGGACTTTGCAATATTTTATTTTAGGTAGACCTTGTTATAGGGAATTCAAAAATACTATATTCATAATTTTGGGATGCATAGTTTAGGAGCTACAGCGATTTAAATATTGCTCATATTAATGACATAAACATTTAGAATTGATCGCAGGACTTTGCAATATTTTAGTTTAGGTAGACCTTGTTATAGGGAATTCAAAAATACTATATTCATAATTTTGGGATGCATAGTTTAGGAGCTACAGCGATTTAAATATTGCTCATATTAATGACATAAACATTTAGAATTGATCGCAGGACTTTGCAATATTTTATTTTAGGTAGACCTTGTTATAGGGAATTCAAAAATACTATATTCATAATTTTGGGATGCATAGTTTAGGAGCTACAGCGATTTAAATATTGCTCATATTAATGACATAAACATTTAGAATTGATCGCAGGACTTTGCAATATTTTATTTTAGGTAGACCTTGTTATAGGGAATTCAAAAATACTATATTCATAATTTTGGGATGCATAGTTTAGGAGCTACAGCGATTTAAATATTGCTCATATTAATGACATAAACATTTAGAATTAATCGCAGGACTTTGCAATATTTTATTTTAGGTAGACCTTGTTATAGGGAATTCAAAAATACTATATTCATAATTTTGGGATGCATAGTTTAGGAGCTACAGCGATTTAAATATTGCTCATATTAATGACATAAACATTTAGAATTGATCGCAGGACTTTGCAATATTTTGTTTTAGGTAGACCTTGTTATAGGGAATTCAAAAATACTATATTCATAATTTTGGGATGCATAGTTTAGGAGCTACAGCGATTTAAATATTGCTCATATTAATGACATAAACATTTAGAATTGATCGCAGGACTTTGCAATATTTTATTTTAGGTAGACCTTGTTATAGGGAATTCAAAAATACTATATTCATAATTTTGGGATGCATAGTTTAGGAGCTACAGCGATTTAAATATTGCTCATATTAATGACATAAACATTTAGAATTGATCGCAGGACTTTGCAATATTTTATTTTAGGTAGACCTTGTTATAGGGAATCCAAAAATACTATATTCATAATTTTGGGATGCATAGTTTAGGAGCTACAGCGATTTAAATATTGCTCATATTAATGACATAAACATTTAGAATTGATCGCAGGACTTTGCAATATTTTAGTTTAGGTAGACCTTGTTATAGGGAATTCAAAAATACTATATTCATAATTTTGGGATGCATAGTTTAGGAGCTACAGCGATTTAAATATTGCTCATATTAATGACATAAACATTTAGAATTGATCGCAGGACTTTGCAATATTTTATTTTAGGTAGACCTTGTTATAGGGAATTCAAAAATACTATATTCATAATTTTGGGATGCATAGTTTAGGAGCTACAGCGATTTAAATATTGCTCATATTAATGACATAAACATTTAGAATTGATCGCAGGACTTTGCAATATTTTAGTTTAGGTAGACCTTGTTATAGGGAATTCAAAAATACTATATTCATAATTTTGGGATGCATAGTTTAGGAGCTACAGCGATTTAAATATTGCTCATATTAATGACATAAACATTTAGAATTGATCGCAGGACTTTGCAATATTTTATTTTAGGTAGACCTTGTTATAGGGAATTCAAAAATACTATATTCATAATTTTGGGATGCATAGTTTAGGAGCTACAGCGATTTAAATATTGCTCATATTAATGACATAAACATTTAGAATTGATCGCAGGACTTTGTAATATTTTATTTTAGGTAGACCTTGTTATAGGGAATTCAAAAATACTATATTCATAATTTTGGGATGCATAGTTTAGGAGCTACAGCGATTTAAATATTGCTCATATTAATGACATAAACATTTAGAATTAATCGCAGGACTTTGTAATATTTTATTTAAGGTAGACCTTGTTATAGGGAATTCAAAAATACTATATTCATAATTTTGGGATGCATAGTTTAGGAGCTACAGCGATTTAAATATTGCTCATATTAATGACATAAACATTTAGAATTGATCGCAGGACTTTGCAATATTTTATTTTAGGTAGACCTTGTTATAGGGAATTCAAAAATACTATATTCATAATTTTGGGATGCATAGTTTAGGAGCTACAGCGATTTAAATATTGCTCATATTAATGACATAAACATTTAGAATTGATCGCAGGACTTTGCAATATTTTATTTTAGGTAGACCTTGTTATAGGGAATTCAAAAATACTATATTCATAATTTTGGGATGCATAGTTTAGGAGCTACAGCGATTTAAATATTGCTCATATTAATGACATAAACATTTAGAATTGATCGCAGGACTTTGCAATATTTTATTTTAGGTAGACCTTGTTATAGGGAATTCAAAAATACTATATTCATAATTTTGGGATGCATAGTTTAGGAGCTACAGCGATTTAAATATTGCTCATATTAATGACATAAACATTTAGAATTGATCGCAGGACTTTGCAATATTTTATTTTAGGTAGACCTTGTTATAGGGAATTCAAAAATACTATATTCATAATTTTGGGATGCATAGTTTAGGAGCTACAGCGATTTAAATATTGCTCATATTAATGACATAAACATTTAGAATTGATCGCAGGACTTTGCAATATTTTAGTTTAGGTAGACCTTGTTATAGGGAATTCAAAAATACTATATTCATAATTTTGGGATGCATAGTTTAGGAGCTACAGCGATTTAAATATTGCTCATATTAATGACATAAACATTTAGAATTGATCGCAGGACTTTGCAATATTTTATTTTAGGTAGACCTTGTTATAGGGAATTCAAAAATACTATATTCATAATTTTGGGATGCATAGTTTAGGAGCTACAGCGATTTATTTATTGCTCATATTAATGACATAAACATTTAGAATTGATCGCAGGGCTTTGCAATATTTTATTTTAGGTAGACCTTGTTATAGGGAATTCAAAAATACTATATTCATAATTTTGGGATGCATAGTTTAGGAGCTACAGCGATTTAAATATTGCTCATATTAATGACATAAACATTTAGAATTGATCGCAGGACTTTGCAATATTTTATTTTAGGTAGACCTTGTTATAGGGAATTCAAAAATACTATATTCATAATTTTGGGATGCATAGTTTAGGAGCTACAGCGATTTAAATATTGCTCATATTAATGACATAAACATTTAGAATTGATCGCAGGACTTTGCAATATTTTATTTTAGGTAGACCTTGTTATAGGGAATTCAAAAATACTATATTCATAATTTTGGGATGCATAGTTTAGGAGCTACAGCGATTTAAATATTGCTCATATTAATGACATAAACATTTAGAATTGATCGCAGGACTTTGCAATATTTTATTTTAGGTAGACCTTGTTATAGGGAATTCAAAAATACTATATTCATAATTTTGGGATGCATAGTTTAGGAGCTACAGCGATTTAAATATTGCTCATATTAATGACATAAACATTTAGAATTGATCGCAGGACTTTGCAATATTTTATTTTAGGTAGACCTTGTTATAGGGAATTCAAAAATACTATATTCATAATTTTGGGATGCATAGTTTAGGAGCTACAGCGATTTAAATATTGCTCATATTAATGACATAAACATTTAGAATTGATCGCAGGACTTTGCAATATTTTATTTTAGGTAGACCTTGTTATAGGGAATTCAAAAATACTATATTCATAATTTTGGGATGCATAGTTTAGGAGCTACAGCGATTTAAATATTGCTCATATTAATGACATAAACATTTAGAATTGATCGCAGGACTTTGTAATATTTTATTTTAGGTAGACCTTGTTATAGGGAATTCAAAAATACTATATTCATAATTTTGGGATGCATAGTTTAGGAGCTACAGCGATTTAAATATTGCTCATATTAATGACATAAACATTTAGAATTGATCGCAGGACTTTGCAATATTTTATTTAAGTAGACCTTGTTATAGGAAATTCAAAAATACTATATTCATAATTTTGGGATGCATAGTTTAGGAGCTACAGCGATTTAAATATTGCTCATATTAATGACATAAACATTTAGAATTGATCGCAGGACTTTGCAATATTTTAGTTTAGGTAGACCTTGTTATAGGAAATTCAAAAATACTATATTCATAATTTTGGGATGCATAGTTTAGGAGCTACAGCGATTTAAATATTGCTCATATTAATGACATAAACATTTAGAATTGATCGCAGGACTTTGCAATATTTTATTTTAGGTAGACCTTGTTATAGGGAATTCAAAAATACTATATTCATAATTTTGGGATGCATAGTTTAGGAGCTACAGCGATTTAAATATTGCTCATATTAATGACATAAACATTTAGAATTGATCGCAGGACTTTGCAATATTTTATTTTAGGTAGACCTTGTTATAGGGAATTCAAAAATACTATATTCATAATTTTGGGATGCATAGTTTAGGAGCTACAGCGATTTAAATATTGCTCATATTAATGACATAAACATTTAGAATTGATCGCAGGACTTTGCAATATTTTATTTTAGGTAGACCTTGTTATAGGGAATTCAAAAATACTGTATTCATAATTTTGGGATGCATAGTTTAGGAGCTACAGCGATTTAAATATTGCTCATATTAATGACATAAACATTTAGAATTGATCGCAGGACTGTGCAATATTTTATTTTAGGTAGACCTTGTTATAGGGAATTTAAAAATACTATATTCATAATTTTGGGATGCATAGTTTAGGAGCTACAGCGATTTAAATATTGCTCATATTAATGACATAAACATTTAGAATTGATCGCAGGACTTTGCAATATTTTAGTTTAGGTAGACCTTGTTATAGGGAATTCAAAAATACTATATTCATAATTTTGGAATGCATAGTTTAGGAGCTACAGCGATTTAAATATTGCTCATATTAATGACATAAACATTTAGAATTGATCGCAGGACTTTGCAATATTTTATTTTAGGTAGACCTTGTTATAGGGAATTCAAAAATACTATATTCATAATTTTGGGATGCATAGTTTAGGAGCTACAGCGATTTAAATATTGCTCATATTAATGACATAAACATTAGAATTGATCGCAGGACTTTGCAATATTTTATTTTAGGTAGACCTTGTTATAGGGAATTCAAAATACTATATTCATAATTTTGGGATGCATAGTTTAGGAGCTACAGCGATTTAAATATTGCTCATATTAATGACATAAACATTTAGAATTGATCGCAGGACTTTGCAATATTTTATTTTAGGTAGACCTTGTTATAGGGAATTCAAAAATACTATATTCATAATTTTGGGATGCATAGTTTAGGAGCTACAGCGATTTAAATATTGCTCATATTAATGACATAAACATTTAGAATTGATCGCAGGACTTTGCAATATTTTATTTTAGGTAGACCTTGTTATAGGGAATTCAAAAATACTATATTCATAATTTTGGGATGCATAGTTTAGGAGCTACAGCGATTTAAATATTGCTCATATTAATGACATAAACATTTAGAATTGATCGCAGGGACTTTGCAATATTTTATTTTAGGTAGACCTTGTTATAGGGAATTCAAAAATACTATATTCATAATTTTGGGATGCATAGTTTAGAGCTACAGCGATTTAAATATTGCTCATATTAATGACATAAACATTTAGAATTGATCGCAGGACTTTGCAATATTTTATTTTAGGTAGACCTTGTTATAGGGAATTCAAAAATACTATATTCATAATTTTGGGATGCATAGTTTAGGAGCTACAGGCGATTTAAATATTGCTCATATTAATGACATAAACATTTAGAATTGATCGCAGGACTTTGCAATATTTTATTTTAGGTAGACCTTGTTATAGGGAATTCAAAAATACTATATTCATAATTTTGGGATGCATAGTTTAGGAGCTACAGCGATTTAAATATTGCTCATATTAATGACATAAACATTTAGAATTGATCGCAGGACTTTGCAATATTTTATTTTAGGTAGACCTTGTTATAGGAATTCAAAAATACTATATTCATAATTTTGGGATGCATAGTTTAGGAGCTACAGCGATTTAAATATTGCTCATATTAATGACATAAACATTTAGAATTGATCGTAGGACTTTGTAATATTTTATTTTAGGTAGACCTTGTTATAGGGAATTCAAAAATACTATATTCATAATTTTGGGATGCATAGTTTAGGAGCTACAGCGATTTAAATATTGCTCATATTAATGACATAAACATTTAGAATTGATCGCAGGACTTTGCAATATTTTATTTAAGTAGACCTTGTTATAGGAAATTCAAAAATACTATATTCATAATTTTGGATGCATAGTTTAGG
>OY744478.1:2123068-2183068 GCA_963556175.1 Tipula confusa
TTCTTCATTGGACGGCACCCTCAGTGTAAAAAATTCTTAAATTAAACTGCAATCGGACCTTTGCCGATGACTAATCGATGATCACTACCTCTACGAATTTTAAAGCCGACCGACAAGATGTCTCATCATGGTCGATCCTGGACCGCTTCTTTGAAGTTAACATGTGATCGTAAAACAATGAGATCGTTTGCGACGCAATGTTCATGTTAGAAGTATTAAAACTACATGTTTACATAATTTGTTCTGGTTTTTACCAGCTTTAACATTAAAGTTGCCTATCACTATTTTTCCGTAGTGTTTTGGTTTGAGTCTCGTCAGATCAGCCTAATTGCTGTAAAACAAGTCTCATAGCACATATAGATTCAGTAACTGAGAAGCCAAAATCGTATTCCACTTAACATACAAATTCAACTGAAGATTATAAGAATTTCGGCCAAATACTAAAGACACGTATCACATTTAGTCAATTAAATTCGGGTTTAAATTTAATATGAATGTAAATACGATATATGTCTTTGGGATCATAGATTTCATTTAAGGCCATTTAAATCACTAGTCTGAGTTTTTCTTAGAACATTAGAAATAGAGTAAATTAATTATTTTTAAAACTATTTTTCAACTATACTGAAATAATTGCCTTAAACATTTTTAATTTATTTTATAGTATATTCATTTATTAACTGCTTTACTGTAAACAGATATAAATATATATATATATATATATATATATATATATATATATATATATATATATATATATATATATATGCATATATATATATATATATATATATATATATATATATATATATATATATATATATATATATATATATATATATATATAGTCTAAATTAATTATATATTAAAATATATAAGCTTAGAGTTCGCGATTAGATATATTTTAAGATCTGATACAGGAGTATTTAAAATTATAGAGTTTAATGAAACAAAGCTCATTAGATGAACAAGAGCAATTGGGATTGGAGATTGATACATCGCCGGCCGAAAGCGAAGAGGACATACCAGAATATTATCGGCATTTTGATGATCCTTCGATATCATCATCATCTGGACAAGCTTGTAAGTAAATTGGCCTAATAATGTTTTAATCTTAGGTATTTAAAGCAGAACCTCCCTCCCACATTTTCATATAATTATTTAAGGTATCAGTCGTGTCAAATGATTTAAAGAATCAGGCCCTAGCATATAAATATGTAGTTGATGTTTGGCTTTCATAACATCGACAATTTGACACGTTAATATCTTCTCTTTGACATGTATAAAGATCAGCAAATTGAATAGCCGACCGATATATCACGATACCGTACTATGTAATTCATTTTCCTAATAATCGATGTTTTTTTAACAATTTCAACATTAAATCACTGACTAATAGATTAAATAATTTACTTTTAACTGAAAGATAGCAGTACTGCGGCTCCATTACTAGCCAGTTACAAATTAGCAACCGGCTCCATCGGATTTGACCTCGAGCTTGCTCTTTGTATTGTTTGAGACAAGCTACTCCGAGGATTCATCGTCGTCGACTGCGATCTCTACTTCAGCCAAATATCGGCTCTCCTATGTGACCTAACCAGCATTCTCAATGTCCTTTTACTTCATGAAGAGCATCAGAAAGTTTCATCAAATTCCAGATCTCTTGGTTTACGAAATAATGATCTGTGACGCCATTGTCTCGTTTGAGGCCATTTATCGCGCTCGTGACAAGGGATCCGATGTAATTTGATATCCTATCGATGGACTTCGATTGGAGTCACCTACCGAAATGTGGCATTTGTAGGTTGACAGTTCAAACGCAAATCTGTTGATTGTAAAGAGACTTGCCTCTTTTCCAGAGGCTTAAAGGCAATTCTCCCATCCATGCGGGGATGATAGCATAGGTTATGATTGGCCTTATATATGCCTTGTAAAGTCTTAACTTGCTTTTAAAGGAAAAGCCACTATTTCGTTTGAGAAATCGGTATAGAAGGCTGCGTGGTGCAAAATGTTGAAGAAATACATATTACATGTATGTATATCAATTTATACCTTTCCTTTTGGCAACACTGTTAAATTTATTTAATGTGTACACTCTGTACACACCGATATTATCGTATAAAATAATATGTTAAGTCACGCCTATTTTTACCGTATATATAAATGTTCACAATGTATAGTTAGTAGTTACTCCAATAAAGTTCTTTGAATAAAACACATGTATTTATAATAACTCATTTTATTCAAATCAAGTATTTATTTAATAAATCCAGTAAAAAACAACAGGTTATGGGCCCAGTCCCAGAGAACGTAAAGGTGGATCGGTTATTAAATAAATTTAAAGTGTGGTAATTGTTATCAAGGATTATGGACAATTTCAACAGAACAACAGTAAATATGCTGAAGTTGAAAAATGGTAATTACCACAACTGGAGTTTCAAGACCCAACTTATTTTAAAAAGGGACGAATGTTGGGATGTGATTTCTAAACCAAAACCAAATCCAGTTACGGATGATTGGGTAAAAAAGGATACTTTAGCAACTGCGGTTATAGGATTATTGGTTGAAGACAGCCAATTGATCTTAATTCGGTCTGCAAATTGTGCTAAAGAGATGTGGGACAATATCAAAAAAAACCACGTGAAATCAAACTTAACCAACAAAATAATTCTCATGCGTAAATTATTTCGCATGCAGTTAACTAAAGATGGTGATATGCAAACACATTTAGACGAAATGGTTGATTTAACACAACAGTTGAGTGCTCTAGGTGAAAATATGTTCACAGATGGTATTTTAGTTTCTCTAATGTTGAGTAGTTTACCTGAAAACTATGACAATTTAATAACAGCTCTTGAAGCGAGAAAAGAAACTGAATTGACTTCAGATTTTGTCAAGGCTAAATTAATTGAAGTGTATGAACGTAAAGAAAATACCAGTGAGCCTAAAGACAAAGCATTTAGTGTGAATAAGGCCAATAATAGTGTAAATAATAAAGACAATAAAGTGTGTTATTTTGTAAAAAAAAGGGGCATTTCAAAAATAACTGTTCAAAGTATAAAAAATGGAAAGATAGTAAAAGTGAGAAAGAGAGAGCTAGTGTAGTTAAAGAAAATATAATTTGTGATGAACTCTGTTTCTCTTTCGCAAAAAATAAAAACGAGTTCAGTGAAGCGTGGTTTATAGATTCAGGAGCAACTAGTCATATTACAAATAATAAAAGCTTATTTACTGAATTTGATGTTAATTTCAGACAATATGTTACAGTGGCTAATGGTATTGAAATTCAGTGTCAAGGTCGTGGTAATACGATCATAACGGTCATAAATCACAATAATGATGAAAAAATAGTGAAAATAAAAGACGTATTATATGTTCCTGAAATGATGGCAAATTTACTGTCAGTTAAAAAACTAACGGAAAATAAATTTGAAGTTTTGTTTAAAGAAAACAATTGTGAAATAAAATTTCAAAATGTGACAATTGCATTGGCAGATGCAATTTCGAATTTATACATTCTTCGAAACAAAAATCACGTGTTAATGGCAAATACTAATATGTGCACTACTAATTGTTTAAATATATGGCATCGAAAGTTGGGTCATCGTGACAATGATGCTATCAAATTAATGTGTAAAGAAAAAATGGCACTAGGTATTGACATTAAAGAATGCGCGCATAGTAATGTTTGTGAAGTATGCATTAAAGGAAAAATGTCACGATTAAAGTTTCCAAAGGTTTCTAGTTCAAGTACAAATCAAATGTTGGATTTAGTTCATAGTGACGTATGTGGTCCAATGGAAAGTGTAACACCGAGCAAAAATCGTTATTTTGTAACGTTTATAGATGACTTCACTCGATATTGTACGATTTATTTGATGCATGAAAAATCTGAAGTTGCTGAAAAATTTATTCATTTTGTGGAATCGGTCAAAACAAAATTTGGCAAGAAACCTGTTACTATTCGGTCAGATCGCGGAGGCGAATATGTGAATAAAAGGTTGCAACAATTCCTATTAAGTGAAGGTATTAAGTTTGAGTATACTGCACCATACTCACCACAACAAAATGGAGTTTCGGAGCGTAAAAATCGATATTTAGTGGAAAGTGCTCGATGCATGCTTATAGACGCAAATTTGGATAAGAAATATTGGGGTGAGGCAATTTCTACCGCCAACTATATACAAAATAGATTATCATCAAGATCTATTAAAGGAACACCATATGAACTCTGGTTTGGTGAAAAACCAAATTTGAAACATTTTCAAATTTTTGGTTCATATGCATACGCACATGTCCCGAAGGAGAAACGTAAAAAGTTTGATGAAAAGGCAATAAAGTTACGATTCGTTGGGTATGATGCCAATACTAAAGGATATCGTTTATTAAATTCCAATACGGACCGTATTATAATCAGTAGGGATGTTCGTTTCATAAATGAAACTACTGTTGAGGAGGAGTCTACAATTGAACCACAATTATACTCTGATATAGTCGATAAATTAAAAGTGGTCGAGCCGGTAAATGAAGGAAATTCTGAAGCTTCCGGATTAGAAACATCCGACAGCGCAAATGAAAGCTCAGAAGAAGATTTTATTGGTTTTGAAAGGCGATCACAAAGGGTCAATAAAGGTGTACCTCCAAAAAGATACACCTACTCAGTATGCAACTCATCAGAAGTATCAGAACCAAAGAATCATAAGGAAGCATTAACAGGACCTGATAAATATAAGTGGAAACAGGCTATGCAAGATGAATTGGATTCTATTCAGATAAACAGTACATGGGATTTAGTTGATCTTCCAGCACAACGTAAAGCAATTGGGAGCAAATGGGTCTTTAAGGTGAAAAAGGACTGCAACGGAAATATAAATCGATATAAAGCAAGGCTTGTTGCTCAAGGGTTTAATCAGCAATATGGATGTGATTATGACCAAGTGTTTGCTCCTGTAGCACGTCAAACAACATTTCGTCTACTACTATCAGTTGCAGCAAAAAGGCGAATGTCAGTGATTCATTATGATGTGAAAACAGCTTTTTTAAATGGCCAAATAGAAGAAGAAATATTTATGCAACAGCCACCTGGATTTAAAGATTCAGTTATGCCTAATAAAGTGTGTAAATTAAAAAAATCATTATATGGACTTAAACAGGCAGCACGAGCATGGAATCAGTTAATTCATAAAATTTTACTAGATTATAATTTTGTTCAAAGCAGCTCAGATCCATGTCTATATATTTATGGAGATAAAGATGAAAAATGTTATATCCTTATTTATGTTGATGATATCATTTTTGCGTGCAAGAACGAACATATTATTAAAAAATTTGCATGCAATTTATCAAAACATTTTGAAATCACGAATCTTGGTAATGTAACACATTATTTGAGAGTTCAAATCGAAAAAGACAAAAATAATGATTATTTTTTAAATCAGAAAAGTTATATTGAGGAAATCATATCATCAAGTGGTTTGGCAGATGCTAAAACGTCAAATATCCCTCTGGATCCTGGATATTTTAGGAATACGATAGATGAACATTTACTTGATGATAACAAAAACTATCAAAAACTAATAGGGCAACTGCTATATGTGGCAGTAAGTACAAGACCTGATATATCAGCCAGTATATCGATACTTAGTCGTAGAATAAGTAAACCTAGAAATCAAGACTGGAATGAGTTAAAACGCGTTGTACGATATTTAAAGGGTACGATTAATTTTAAATTAGCAGTTAGCAATAACAACGCCAAAGAAGGTTTAATTGGGTATTCAGATGCGGACTGGGCAGAATGTAGACAGGATAGAAAATCGAATAGCGGATTTGTTTTTAAGTACAATGGCGGGCTCATAAGCTGGGCATCCAGAAAACAAACCTGTGTTTCGTTGTCTACAACTGAATCAGAATTTGTTGCTCTATGTGAAGCGAGTCAGGAAGCATTGTGGATTCGAAAGGTTCTTGAAGATATGGATGAAAAACAAAGTAATGCAACAACTATTTTCAAAGTTGTTTAAGTCTCATCCAAAATAACAAATTTAGTAACAGATCAAAGCACATTGATACAAAGTATAGTTTCATCAGAGATTTAAATGAAAAGGAATTTTTAAGATTTATATATTGCCCTACAGAAGAAATGCAGGCGGATCTGATGACAAAGCCATTACATAAAATAAAAGTCGAAAAACTTAGAAAGTTATTGGGACTTGTTGCAACGGTAGAAATTGAGGAGGAGTGTTGAAGAAATACATATTACATGTATGTATATCAATTTATACCTTTCCTTTTGGCAACACTGTTAAATTTATTTAATGTGTACACTCTGTACACACCGATATTATCGTATAAAATAATATGTTAAGTCACGCCTATTTTTACCGTATATATAAATGTTCACAATGTATAGTTAGTAGTTACTCCAATAAAGTTCTTTGAATAAAACACATGTATTTATAATAACTCATTTTATTCAAATCAAGTATTTATTTAATAAATCCAGTAAAAAACAACACAAAAGCCTTTTTTCGAATATTCTTAATGTGAGCAACAGTTGATAGCTTGCTATCTATAACTGCACCAAGATATTTGACTTAAGAGTTGTATTCAAAGGTGCTGCCTTTAAAGGAGATGTGAATGAAATAGGACTATTTCAGTTTTAGAAGAGTTAACTTTAATCTTCCATTTCCTTGCATTTATAGAATACTGGTTAAGGTATTTAGATAGCCTCTCGCTCGATTTGCTTGCGCTGATTGAAAATGTGAAACTGGCCGTGTCATCGGCGTATATTTTGATTTTGGTTTCTTTGGTATCAGGTTTTGGGGTATCATGTTAGAAGAAAAAGAAACAAACGGTGTGGCCCTACGATTGAGCCTTGAGAGACTCCTGCTGCTATTAGTTTGGTACTTGGACTGTGTTGATTCAGAGAAATGTAGAAATTCCTATTTCTACAAAAATATGGTAGGACTCGATTAGTTTAATAAGGTAGTGAGGAATGCCACGTTGAATGAGCTTATAGACTAAACCTTTATGCCAGACTGTGTCAAAAGCTTTTTCTATATCCAGAAAGGTTGAACGGCCGAATCGTTTGGAGTTTTTAATAGAATTATTCAGCCTAAGCACTGCTTGTTGACAACATTCTATTTTTTCGACCTTCTCAATGGTTGGAGTATGGGGAGGAGAGCTAAGAAAATTGTTGACACAGTTATTGACTAGCTGTTGAAAATTGGAGTCTTTCAGGTACTCGTTCTGAGTGTGAACCTTTTCATAGTGACAAACGATTTCCTCTGCTATTTGATTAGGATCTATGATAGAGCTAGGATCTTTGGTTATTGAAGTAAAGACATTTTGTTTTTTACCATTAAGTTACCGAATTTCTTTTAAAATTTCGGGAATGTTATTGGGAATCTTTTGTATTCTATTTGTGAATTCGGAATTTCTTAGTTCACTGAAACAACAGGAAATTACTTTGGAATAGAAATTAATATCAGTTTTTGAGATAGATCCGAGATTCTTATAGTACTCATAGACTCATTCGATTGCCTAGCTTTATTATATAATGCAGTTTAGAAGGAATGTTTTGGTTACATTTGCTCCTGAGTGACAGGTATAGTTTGCTTGATGGCACTTTGGATTGATTTAGATAACATGTTGGCATTTTCTTTAATATCAGCAGAGGTAAATATTGGAAAAATATCTGGAAGATTTTGTTGATCAGGAACTTTAAATTTCAGCCTGTCGACTTAAGAATAGTTGCGAAACACCTTTATAGGTATAGCTTGGGTTTTGAATGGGCCGAGTACCGTGCAGGTTACTGGCAGTTACGTTTGCATATGATATGCCCTCTTTTCGCAGTCCTAGCTCTAAAGGGACAAGAGCTGAGCCCTGTTTTCGCGGCTTAGTAAAACTAATTAATTTTTGTCTCATCTGACACTTGCTGTAGTTTGCTGGATATTGCTCTCCGCAGTTCTCGAATTCGGCTGGCTTTTGCAGATCGCAGCGTTATCGGCACAGTTGTCCGGCTCGTGCATTTCTTTGCACTTGGTGCATCTAAAGATTCAGTCACAGTTCAATGCAATGTGACCAAATCTCTGACAATTCCTGCATTGAGTCACTTGGGCTCGTCCTCGTTACTTCTCCCAGGTGACTTTGTAGTAACTCATATCCATTACGCTTAAAAGATTCTCGGGTGGAGTGACTTTGACAATAAGCACTTGAAGAGCGGCATAATTTTATTTATGCTCGTTCTTTCTGAAGTCCTCTTTTTGAAAAACATTGGTGCCACCTTGGCGACTATTTTGTGTTTTTCTCGAAGGGTCATCTTTATTTCTTCTGGCTTGAGGGAGGAGTGGGCCCCTCGCATAACGTACGCCATTTTTTTTCGTCTGCTGGCGTGTACGTAAAATACTCGATGTTTTCTTTCTAGACGGCTGTTTTTATGTTCTGCCAGTCCTCGTTTTTTGTGGTGATAATAAACCCGAATTTACCTAACCAATGATTTTATATATCTTTTTCAGGTATGGCTTAGGCTCTACTTCGTTGTTCTATTTTCATATTCTATTAAGCAGGTGATTGGTTTTAGTCTGTAACTGTATGTTTATTATGTCCTTGTTGTGTTTGTTTTTGTTAATATAACCGTCCAGTGTTGTCATCATGCTGCTATTTTTACATTTATGCAACACTTTCAGATTTTCGTTAATGTCTGTGTATTTGTGGTTATTGTCAAAATCATGTGTTGTGCGTAGTTTGAGTATATTTTGGGTTTGCTGATTTCTTCCACGTGCTGGTTAAACCGAGTTGCGAAAGATTTACCGGTTTGGCCTATATAGAACCCATCACAATCATCACATTATAGAAGACGCTCTTGGAGGGTTCAGTTTTTGCCCTATTTTGTTGCTGGTTTTGAATGCTGCCTGCATATCATGGTTTTTCTGATGATGTTCGCTGTATCTATGTCGTAGTCCCATGTAATGTATTTGTTTAATTTATCGTCGATCGTTTATCTTTGCCGGTTGGAACCCGTTGGCCCTAGCGATCTGTTTTATAATATTCAGTTCCTCTGTATAGTCTTCTTGGTCCATAGGTACCGTATTCAGTCTGTTGATCATATGTAGGTATGCCGCAATCTTAGGTTGTTGGGGATGGTGTGAGTCGTTATAGATTGTGTGGTCCGTTTGTGTTGGTTTTTTTAAAGACTTTAAACTTGTGTTCATAATTTTGATTTCGAATCGTTAGATTCAGGAAATTAATACACTTGTTTTCTTCTATTTCCAAAGTAAACTTGTTGTTGTTATGTATATTGTTAAGATAATCTTGAAATTGTGTCAATTACCGATTGGTTCCTCTAAACAGTGTAAGTACTTTATCCACATATCTATGCCAGTATACCGCGCGGTTCCTATAAGGGTTATTGTCACTCAATATTTTCGAATTCTCTAAGTGACTTAAGTGATAGATATCGCCATCGTAGAAAAGACATCAAACAATGACTGCATACTCGAGTTGAGATCAAAAATATGCATAGTACAAGATCTTAATTGTACTCAGCTCATAAATATCTCTTAATGAATGCAAGCATGGAATGGGCTTTAGTAACACATAGGTCAATATGCTTTATGAAAGACATATTTTCAGTAAAAGTAACTCCTAGGTCTATAATTTCAGCTGCTTTTTGAAGTTGAATGTTAATAATACGATAGTTGAACTCTATAGGAATTACTTTCCGATGAAATGTCATCTTACATTTACTGATGTTCAAGTTGAGTAAATGAGAATCGCTCACAATTCAGTTTATTTCGTAACTTGCCGATTTGGTTAAGATTTAGATCCAAAACGGTGTCTATAAAAAGGCATTTGGTATCTGAGTACACATTGAGCGGCAACACAGCATCCACCTACACGTCGTATGTCCAATTGATAGGTGGTAAATTAAAATTCCCCGTGAGTGGATTTCCCCGTGTTGATTTTTTCCCCGTGATGATTTTATAGCGTTGTTAATTTCAACTATGGTGTCGTAGCAAGCTGCATACGATGAGATCGTCTCCAGTGTAAGTTTCGATAACCCGAAGTGGCGGTTAATTTTCGTCGACGAGAACCACAAGTTCACCGACAGTGATATTTCTTGATGGTTTGATCCATTTGTCTTTCTGCTGTAGGGATCGCAAATATTCTGTTGACCACCGGTTCCAAAATATGCGATGGTAATATTCTATGTGCTTCCAGGTATCGATAGATAGTCTTTCACTTCTACTTTTACCTCTACTTGTTTAACCAAAGTTAACAATTGTTCATAGGTAAATTTGGCAAGACCAATCGTGCGTCGGAGGTGAAATTTGGCGAGCTTCACACCCGCTTCATGGAGACCACCAAAGTGGGGGGTGTGAAATTCCATGTCTTCCTTCAATTGTTGAGACAAAAGCAATGTATAGAGGTCATGCAGCTCTGAATTGGCACCGATAAAATTGGTACCGTTGTTTGTCCGAAAAGATACGCTTACACAGTCCTCGAGTGGCAATAATGCGCTTTAAGCATCCCGAAAATGCTTGTGAACTGAGATCGGTTGCAATTCGAGACGAAACAAGTAAATAAGCACATATATGTCTTCGTCGGTGGCTTACCGCGGATGCGATAATATACAAAAAATAGGCCAGCAAAGTTTATACCGATCATATAGTATGGTGGCGCCGCAATTACACGTTCCGGAGGTAAGTTTCCCATTTGTTATGTCACTGTACTTGGTCGAGCTCGAAAGCATATCTTACATTCTCGACAAACTCGTTTGCATACAGTCATTCCGTAGACCGGTCAATAGTACTGGTGAATGGCAGGCACTAATGCTCGTAGACCAGCGCGCAGCTGTTTCCTATGATAAAACCTGAGTAATGTTAGCGTAAACTGATGTGAGTTGGATAAAAGGATGGGGTGTTTCGAAATGTATGGTAAGGTAGTATAATATGTATGGTAAGATAAAATCTTATCCATTCGGACGGAAAACGATTATCTCCAAACGAGTCGCTGCTGTACAAGAAATCATGCCAAAGGAAAGTTGGCTACACGTACCGACTGAGAGTAATATAGCTGACCTGATTTCCAGAGGGATGGCTCCTCATCAATTTCTGAGCTCAAGAAGATTAAACCTATGACCATCGTATCAACAGAGTACACCGACATTCTAACTGGCATTAAGTTTTACAACGACTTCAAGACACTGAGACGTGTCGTTGCTAACATTCTCTGTTTCAAGCTTCAACCAAATTTTAAATTTAGTGAACCGCTAAAACTTGAAGAGATGGATCGAGCCTTGTATACTATTCTTCGAATCGTGCAGAGAGAATGTTTTCTCCTAGAGTACACGGCCCTGGAAAGTTCGAAGTTCATCGTAAAGCAACCGTCCCTCAGTTCATTATCGCTGTTTTTGGACAAAAAACATATTATTCGAGTTGGTGGCCGCCTTCAACATACTAGTTGAAGGCGGCCACCAACTCGAATAATATGTTTTTTGTCCAAAAACAGCGATAGAACTTCTCGATCTGATCTCAATGTTATCAGGGTTCATCGATATTGATGAAAATTTTCCAGAAACGATCCAATCCAGCACTGTGTTCTGAAGAATGGGCAAATGATTGGACAGTTTGATTTAGCCTACAGAGGAGAGTAATTGCTGATAAATCTCTGCACCCAGCAACAAGTCGATATCTTGAAACTGAAAGAAATCCGGATCAGCGAGTTTTATGTTTGAAGGAATTGCCCAAGATATTATCGATATTATAAATGGATGTGATTGGCTGGTAGCTCGTTATTTTCGGCAGAACATGAACGTGTAATTTGGTGCAAAACTTGGTAGCCATTGAGATTAATGTTATTGTTAAACGGCCGGAACATTTGACCAAATTGGATCAGATTCCACGTATCGTTAAGAAACGGCTGTGACGTGCAAGTTTCAGTACCGAAACAAAAGATTCAGTCATGAAGTTCAGCTGCGATCCGGAATCCAAAAGTGCTCTCCCTATGACCAGTTGTCCAAATAAACACACGATGGTGAAGTTGTTTTGGATTTCGAAGATATGGATTCTTGCTCAATGTTACCTCTGTGGATTAATAAATGGTGTGATGATTTGCTTTGTCGGCAGCGGTTTATCAGTGGACACTTGTTAACAATGTGATCAGGCCGAAGACAATTGTAACACAACTTGGTTTCGGTTCCGAAATTGTAACGGTGATCACTAGGGAGGAGTAAAAACTTTTGACATCGTATTATTGAGTGGCCACTTGCCTTACAGTGGACACAGAAATAACCCGATGTTTTAGTAATAGTGAGCGACAAGCTGGGTGGCCGATTTGGCTACTGCGTGGATTTCCATGGTGATTTCTGTTGTTTGGATGATGTTGTCATGAGTTCTGGTTGGTTGTCTTGCACGACAATCTTTATAATTTGTCATGTGCCCTTCCCCGCAATATTTACACTGTGGTTTTTTCATCGCATAAATGTGTCACCTTCCTGTTTGGTGCAAACTTTGCACGAAAATTACGTGTGGTATGACACGTTGGAACTAGGCTTGGTGTTAAAATGTTGTTCCTTAGTGTGACTAAGAGAACATGCCTGTCTTGTTTCGGATGTATCTTCACACGATTCGAACGTAGCCGTTTTCATCGGGCGTCAGTCTTTCGATCCATTCATTCAGTGGTCTGCTTTTTTGATCCAAGACTGGATCACAGTAAATTAGCATTATATTTCAATTTTCACAATTATTTATAATTATTTATTTAATTATTGTTTGAATTAAATATTTTTCAGCGCAGAAGTATGATTTGCAGCCATATAACAATCCGACATCATTTCGTGTGATCAGTCGTTTGCCATGGGCTCCAAAAGTTCGTCAACGCGACGTAGATTTATTCCTTGATGCGTCACGTAATAAATTTATCGGTTTTACATTGCCCGATGATCATAAAAGTCTTGCTGGTTTACCGCAGCCAATTCACGAAGGTGTAAAAACATTGAAAAAGGTAAACAAAATTTACGACCATTGAAAAATTGAAGCCAGTTGAATAATCAAAGATTTTATTTTTACTGTAGCATATGTATATCAGTTTGGCCGATGTTCAAATACAAAAGGAACAAGAGATTGCACGATGTCCATTCTCCGTCAATGAATATGAAATCGCACAAACTCCAGCCGAAATTTTGTATCAAGCAATTTTACCAAATTTGCCACAATATATGATCGCACTGTTGAAAATTTTATTGGCTGCAGCACCAACTTCCAAGACAAAAACGGAAAGTATTAATATTATGGCGGATGTTTTGCCCGAAGAAATGCCAATTACGATCACGCAGTCAACTAAATTAGGAATCGATGTAAATCGCCACAAGGAGATAATTGTTAAATCTATCTCGGCCATATTACTATTGTATCTCAAACATTTCAAAATCAACCACATTTATCAATTTGAGTTCATGTCTCAGCATTTAGTGTTTGCCAATTGTATTCCGCTCGTTTTAAAATTTTTCAATCAAAACATCATGGGATATGTCGGTTCCAAAAACATAATTCCAATTATGGATTTTCCATCGTGTGTAATTGGAGAACAAACGGAATTAACATCGGAAAGTTTAGTGATTGGTGATTCAGCGCCATATTCATGGCGCACCATATTCTCATGCATCAATCTATTGCGTGTTCTAAACAAGCTTACAAAATGGAAACATTCTCGAATTATGATGTTGGTCGTATTTAAATCGGCGCCAATATTAAAAAAATCGCTCAAAGTGCGACATGCCATGATGCAATTGTATATATTGAAATTGCTTAAAATGCAGACAAAATATCTTGGACGACAGTGGCGCAAATCGAATATGAAAACAATGAGCGCAATTTATTCAAAAGTTCGTCATCGATTGAACGATGATTGGGCATTTGGTAATGATTTAGATGCTCGTCCTTGGGATTTTCAAGCTGAGGAATGTACACTACGATCATCCGTCGATCGATTTAATAATCGTCGGTATTTTCTGAGTGGAACAAATTTGAATGGAGGAAGTTCGGGTGGTATACAACAAACTAATGGGCCATTTGTTCCCATAAATCATCGTTCAGTTCAGCTATTCGAATTAAGTGATTATGAACAATTGGCCGATTTTAATAAGCACGCCTCGAATTTTGAACAATTCAATTATTTGTGGGGCTACGAGGAATGGGACACTGAAATTGAACTCAGCGAAGAATTTAAACAGCATTATGATTTATGGTTGGACCAGGAAGTATATAAAACTCAAATAAAATGGGAATCATTACTTCTACCAGTCGACTAATTAGTTTACGCATTATTTTATCAAGCGGCACTAAGGCTCCTCTATACATTAAATATAGTATCAGAATTTTTGTCGTTGTGAATTATTGTCTTAAAATTAGAACTTGAAATATTATTTAGTATAATCTTGCATATAATTTATATATTGTCGTAAAAAATTTCAAATAAATTAATAAATATTGCATAAAACATTTTTTTTAATTACGTCCCTACGCGTTCAATGAACTTGCTTCAATGAAGTGTTAGTCAATAGCTGGCACTCGCCATCTCCAGCTAAATCAAGGATTTATTGGAATTTGGAACTCAAACAACTTTTGGAACTTTGGTTGCCAAAACTCCTGTGCAGTGCTGCTGCTTTTATGAGAGTGACATGTCGGGTTGAATGCAGCAAAATAAGTAACTAAAAGTAAGCTACGTCGACATACGATATTTAATTATGAATTTAGACGTGAGTTTTACGTTTGTAACACAGTGGTTGTTTCAGATAGAATTTCGACTTTGTAGTTTCGGCCTTAAGAATATGTCTAAGGGCAACATACTAGTCGTACTACTGATATCGGGATCAAACAGCTTTAAATATCCGCCGAAGTCAGATATGCTATTGATATACCTGGTAACTAAGAGGCTTGTATCTCGGCTACTTCGATTTATGTCAGCTGCGAAACAACCTTTGGCAAAAATTCACACTAATGAATGTAATTGATTATAGTTACGTTATTATAGCTCCTCAGACTTCGTTTCCGGTAATCTACAACCGACAACCGTGTGCATTGAACTTTCGGAATACAAAAAGAACAATTTGACCCCTCTAAAATAGCCATCATCTTTATTTAACCGTGAATGCCAATGAAATACGTTGGTCATATCGACAGACCTCTCCTCGTCTCAATAGTTACGTCAAAAACTAGTTGAACCTGCTGGAATAACGAAAATGCGGTAGCTTTAACGAATTCTTACGTGATAGCAAAATAAATTACCCCCATTACTTGAATATCATATTAGCATACGTGGATCGAGCTAGTCGGTAGAAACATCAATATCTATCCTTTACCTTAGTTAAGCCTGCGACGGATGGGTCGATTTATCTGGCAACGGCATAAGAACAAGGTAGAATGTCAAAAGTAAATTAAAAAGGAACAGAGAGCTTTGATCCCAAACTCGGTTGAATGAAATACAGTTTTTTCATCCCAGCCACGGCTTTGATTTCTTTACATTAAAATGAAAAATTTAATTTTTGTGCTAAATTGATAGTGCTACTTGGGTGTCTCCTTGCACCGCTGTTCATGTAAACATATTTTGCGATTACATACACATGTAATAAATAGTACGTCAGTCATATATTTTGTATACATAAGTACATGCCATCCATATAAATTTTAAAGTAAAAAATTTGTTGGTAGCATAAATAAATAAAAAATGATTTGAAATAAATAATAATATTCTCTATATTTCGATATATATCGTAAATAATTACAAATATCTATAAGTTTAGTGTTTAGTTATTTTCTAAAGATTTAATTGCGTCTCAAATATATAATTATTTTGCGTGCATGAGTCTCATCTCCCCTGTGTTTATTATTTTCGAAGTTAAAAGTACAACAAAAAATTTAATATATTAATTCCCAGCTACTTAATTCGATTGTTTGTGAGTTTTTTGTTACCATATTCAATTGTTTTAATTAGATTGATAAAATGTAATAAAACATATTCGCTAAATTACATTATTTTGTAATGTTCGCATACAACAAATCGATCCGACATTGAAAGCAGAAAATAAAAATGGCCGCTACATTAAAAATTTAATCAAAATAATTGTTGAGTAAATAAATAAAAAACAAAACTGAAAGTTATTTATTTTGATAAAATTGAATTGATAAATAAATAAGCATTAAATTGGTGCATATAAATTTCGTTTTGATACGTAAATAAGGAAATCATAACTTTTATGGCAATGTCATTCGATGTACATGATAGGACAAGGTTAGTGTGGTGTAATACCATAAATTATTGTAATATATCGATAGTCCGTTATAATTCACATTTTAATTTCTATTTTAGCTGGTATTTCGGATCAATGTTGCGACAAGAGGCTACAGATTTGCTAATGAGTGAACGAGAGGGCGGCGTATTTTTAGTCCGTGACAGTAACACAATAATTGGGGATTATGTGTTATGTGTGCGTGAAGATACCCGGGTCAGTAACTATATAATAAATAAAATCACACAAAATGATCAGACAATATATCGGATCGGGGATCAATCGTTTTTGGATTTGCCGGAACTTTTATCGTTTTATAAATTACATTATTTAGATACAACACCGTTGCGTCGTCCCGCGTCTCGTAAATTTGAACGAGTTATTGGAAAATTTGATTTTGACGGAAGTGTAAGTATTAAAATATGTTTTGTTTATAATATCTACGTGTAGTCGAGACATTAATTTTAAGCATTATTGGTCCACTATTTTGGCCGGCTTTACGTTCCATTTATAAAATGTTTAAAATTAAAACTGATGAAAATTCTAGCTTTACTTACGGTGTTTATAAGGTTGTTATGCAAACAATACAGTATTTCAGGTTAAATGTAGTTTTTACTTACACACAATATCAGGTCGATGTTAAAATGAACTTGTGTTCATCTAAAGGTTTTCAAATTTATAGGCAGGTATCATTAATCACTGTATTGATGACACTGAAGCGAATTTCTATATGAATAAAGCGTGAAAATAGAAAGTTCTATGTTTCTAATATTACATTAATCACGTTTGCCTAATTTCTTTAAAGGAGTCAAAATGCTTAAACTGCCACGGTTTAACGGCATTGTTCTCTTTTAATGGAAAGTATAACTTCCCTACCAGATGAAATTGTTGATGAAAAACCAAAGATTTTTTCTGAATCTACGAATGTCTTCTATATATTTCAATACATATTTTGTTTAGTACATCAGAGAGATTAGGTACAAATTGAAGCAAATTAAAAATACTACAGAATCTAATTTTTATAGAAAACAACGACCAAAACCGATTTACAATATTTTCCGGGAATGTATCGAAAATAATTGAAATACGTCACTGGGACTTTCTAATCTTAATCCAGTAAATATCTTTTATAAAAGGAAAATATCTCGAACCATTATCTTGCTAATAACATCTGAGTGATTGAACTAAATGAGACCGGTATACAAGACCTACTGGTTCACTTCTGAAATTCTTAGCTTCTTTTTGTTTTAATATCAACGATTTGAGCCTGAATAACACTTCAATTGGGCGGACACAAATAGATTTAGGTTTAGGACAATTAGATTTAGTCTTGGAATTTTTAATTTAGACTTCAGTAGAATTACATCAAGCAAGCAAGCAAAAAACTCAGTTTTTATGCTCATTTATTGTCATTTTTCAAATATTAGCGAAATTCATTTTTTTCTTAATTAACATTTTGCCTAGGGATAACTCTCTTTGGCTATCGCCACGGCAACATGGTGGGCTAAAACCCCTTATTCAAATTAATTTAAAAACTGAATGAAAGTAATTTACATTAAACATTACACTTATTTCATAATTCTGGATCACATGCTTAATCCAGAATTATCAGTATTTTACAGCTTCTCGATTATCGAGAATTTCAATTTATTACAAAAATTATTAGAATTTTTATAAATCTAAGCAGACTGAAGTCAAAATTATGGAACTAATTATGGAATTATGGACAGCGAAAGGAGTCCTAAAATTTATTTTTCAAGCACTACAAAAAAATTATTTGGTTTTAGCTTTAATGTTTTTTGATGAATTAAAAGATCGTATAGGAAAGAATAGGAATAAATCATTTAGTGTCTCTTTTGAAATTTTTACAGGACCCATTCTCTCAGAAAGAAGTGGACAATGAGTTTTTCAGCATGACCAGTAAAAATAAAATCATCAAGTCAGCTAAAAACTTGATGATAAGGCTTTTACTGCACCACTTGATAAATCACGTGGTAATGAAAATCTTCATGTGTGTGGTACGTGCAGAGAATGCAGAAATAGTGGTAATTGAAGGTTCAATATTCGAACCGAACGATATGAACCAGCATATTTTAAAGTTAGTATCTGAGAACAAATGTTCTCAGATACTAACTTTAAAATATTGTCGAGAGAAATTAATATATTTTTTACCAATGACCAACTTACTCTAAACTTAGCGTTGTTACAAGCAGCATTACAAACTATTAAACCCACTTCAACAAAACAAAAAGAATTTCTCAATTGAATTGATTTCTTAAAAGCCTCTCAGATCGATCAATTGATAAGTTCCACTTTTTGAAGCATTATTTTTATTTATTTTTATATTAAAATTAAGAAATGATAAATATAGTTACAATACTTGCATTAAATATTACATAATTTTTCGTTTTTTCATGGGTCTATCTATTTTTCTTTAATTATCAGAATTCTCGAGACAAGGAAATTTTTTTCTCGATTTCTCGAGAAGTATTATCGAGAAATCACAACCTATACTCATCACGTATGTAGCCGGTTTCAATTTATATTCTCAGATGTCTGTAATGCATTGATTTTGAATTTAAGGTAAATAACGCACACGAAAATACAACGACAGACACATTAAACCTAAATTTATCAGGGAAAACTACTTGTTAATCGAGAAAACATTACAAGTAAATATAAAACAACATTTAATCTTCTAGGTTGGATTGTTTCTTCAAGAAGGCGTTTAGGTTCTTCTTAAACACCTGTAAATTAAATAACGAGGGAAAGACCGACCAATCTAATTAATTTCACAGAAAGGTAACTCTAGAGAACTAAAGGACAATTTAAAATGGGTTTTTCTACATCTGGGTTTGCTTAAGGCGAACCTACTTAATCTAATGGCAGCTTTGCTTACAAATGCCGCTCGTATTATTGATTTAAGTTCAAAAGAACAAAGAAGTATTCTTCGTCCAAAATAAGATTTGAAATATAATTCAATTGAGACAATTAGTCGCGATTTTGTAGCTTCATCCCAGACAAACAAGTTAAATTCCATAATGGGTCTAACTTAAGCCTTGTATAGTTTAAGGACTTCAGATGGAGTAAAATAAAAGTTACAACGTTTTTTGAATCTGACTTGCTTATGATCTTTACAAGAAAGATTACTCCCAATTTCTAACTCCAATAATCAAGAGAAAGGGAGCTTAACTAATGAAAACGCGTTTATTAGAGGTGGAACATAATTTTGAACTTTTTTATGTGAAAACACAAACCTGAAATTTTTGTGGATTAAATTATACCCTGGTAGATTAGCCCCATCTTGTAAATGAAAGTCAAAAGTGGATTATTCATATTGTGTCGAGAGCTATTTAAATGGAAATTGCATTCGTTTTAGCTATTAAGCTCATTAGAAGCACACACTGTATCGGTTGAGATTAGCGGTTTAAATATTTATCTCCAAATTGAGGGAAAAATGCTAGATTTCATTGGCATTTAAAATAATTTGATAAGACGTTTCGCTAGAAATAAATGGCAGTTTTTAGGGCGATTGATGATAAAAATGTTAAAAACTTTAGAAACAACTCGAAATAGAAAATAACTTTTGGACATTGTTGAAATACCAGTAGCATGCTGGTGGAGATTGGTTAAGGAGCTAGGAAGAATGAGCGCGGAAGCAAAGTGAATTAATTTGCCTTTTAAAGGGTGATTTGATTCAATAGTAAGATCACTTTGGGCTAAACCTCGTTGTAGATTTCTGTAGAGCAGTGATTGCCGTGTTTGCTCTAACTTTTATTAGCTTACCGTTAAACCGGCGAAGAAGTTAATTTACTGATAGCTGATTTTTATCACCCTTTTGGTGAACCTTTGGCAATGGTTTACCTCTTCTGATATTAGCAATGAAAAATGTTCTCGATGAATGTCCACTGTTAAGTATTCTGCCATTGTAATGATGTTTGATTGTTTATTACCATGGCTGCTTCCTTATTAATCAATTGTAAGAGTTCATTGTCTGCTATTAAGTTGCTAAATTGCTACTCTAGTTAAAAAATTATATCACAGCCTAAGTCAAATGTTGGTGAGAGAGTAGGTAAATCATTGCAGACTGCTCTTAATTCTAGTTTCTCTTTCTCAAAAGCCTTTATTTCTTCCCAATAGCTCGTTATGTTGTAATAGATTACTAAAGTCCATTTCATGGCTATCACTTCGAGTTTGCCTAGATCTTCAAAATATGCCTGTCGAGTGATTAAAAGGGGTAATCTGAACCTGGGCTTGTGCATGCCCCAGTATGCAGTAAATTGAGAGTACCACTAATGCAAGATGATTTACTTTAGATACATTCTTTGCTTGCCTGTGAGGTTGCTTTCTTGAGTTTTGGTTGTCCTTTACGAGTAGTGGGAGTCCCTTTCCCATACACTGCGGGTTGTTGTCCTTTTGCGTAGTTGTTCTTTCCGATACAGTGCCGTCTAGATTTTGTGGGTTGATATATATTGAGTAATGGTTGTATCATTAACTATTGTTGGAAGAGGATCATCCTTGTTAATGTGATCCTTTGGTTCACTTGTTGTGAGTACTCTAACAAGGCTATGCTGTCCTGGATGTAGCTTAATGACTTACAGATTTTGATCAGCAAGTTCTATCTTGTAACGGTGTGGATACAACTTTCAATATCAGGTTGAGGCGTTGATATGATGGCTCTTCATATCAGGAAGTGTGCCGGGTTTGTTTAATTCTGGTTCGATAGCTTCCTATTGTGCAACTTTAATTATTGCCCTTAGAGACGTGTTCAGTTCTTCTGGTTTAACATGGGAGATATACCTAGTTTTTGACTTTGCATTAGATAGAAATCTAGACAATATGTAGTGCTGTGAACCAGCCGTTGTAATGATGAGATTCGACTGAATTCAATTACTGGTTTTTTCACTATTGTAAGTGTTCTTATTATTTTTCGCTCCATGCTGCCTGCTTGTTCCATTTCTTCATTGTCAATTTTTGTTATTGGATAGCTCGAACCCTTTAGCGATGTTGGACCTTCCCACTAAATTATGTGGGTTAATAATTGAGCAGGGTTTAATCCTCGAGATGCACAATCAGAAGGATTTTCATTCGAAACGACGTGATGCCATTGACTAGGATCGGTGTTGGATTGTATCTCTGTTATTCTGTTGGCAACAAAAGTTATGGTTGTCCTCTTATCCAGCCCTAAACGACTGTGGAATCGTTCTAGCAAAATGTTGATGTCATTGTTGATGTTCATAGCCTAAACGATATTTTTTAACCATTTTAGAAAGTAGTAATGCGGCGATGGTCGATCATTGATCGTTGAAGAGATCTGACGTGTTTTTGTCGATCTCTTCATAAATTTATTTCATTTTATTTTTAGTTTCAATAAAGTGTTAAGTGAAAAGGTGTTAAAAGTGTGCATGTTTTTTAGTGAATTAGTTTAAGAAATAGTAAAGTAGATTGTTTAATCTGTCGCTTTCCCAGAGATCAAGTATTAAACATTATTTTAATGCGCATTTTTATTTGTATATATTTCTATTTTATGTGTATGAAAGGGTAATATATTGCAGTTGGTATATGCAAAACCAACACAAATGTATTACAAGCCTGATTGTTGCATCGAGTACGCAGATCAAAGCCCTCTTTATTACAAGCAGTAATTATCGCATACTAATGCTATTAGAATGTATTGTAAGTAAAAAACGTGTCGAATACAGTGTAAAATAAAATAAACATTCGCATACTATAAAACAAAAGAGATTAAAAAGTGTTAAATAAAAAATTTAAAAGGCA
The DNA here is from genome assembly GCA_963556175.1 of Tipula confusa. Taxonomy (NCBI): domain Eukaryota; kingdom Metazoa; phylum Arthropoda; class Insecta; order Diptera; family Tipulidae; genus Tipula; species Tipula confusa. The sequence goes on from OY744478.1 coordinate 2,145,132, forward strand.
AAATTGATGTTTTCTCTTTCCTATACAAAACACAAATATCAAAATAAAAGACGAAAAAATTCTCAATTATCCATACACATTAAATAGTGTGCGTAACTTAGAGATAAAAATGTTAAATAGTGGTAGTAGGAATGAGAAAATTAAACATTTTTTGGTATGGATTTTCATAGCACCAATACACTCAATTGTGTATATAGGTTTTGTTTATCTGTGTCAACGAAAGTTACAAGATGGCTTGTATAATAGAGAGGGTTTTGAAGAAACCTCCTTTACTACAAGCCGTCTTGTAACTTTCGTTGACACAGACAAACAAAACCGGTATGGAAAATTGCGTGTATTGGTTGGTGCATCAAAATCGATACAAAAAATATATTTAATTTTCTCATTTTTACTGTTTCTCACTACCACTATTAAATTTTCATATTTCAAAATAACGCATACTATTTAAGATTTATGAATAATTGAGCATTTATTTCTCTTTTCGTATTTTTTTTTTTGTTATTAAAATATCTAATTGTATTTTGTATTCTGTCAAAACCAACACAAATGTATATACAAGCCATGAAGTTGCGATACTTATGCCAAAAAGTGACTACTATACCTAAGTGTTAGTGTTGTGACGTAGTATAATTTGTATATACTTTTATTATATGCTTTGATGTAAATCAAAAATGAATACGAATGATGGAACAACAGTATGTTGCGCTCTTTATGACAAAGCAAAAAAGAAATTTATTATTTAACGAGAGAGAAAAGTATTGTTATTATTATTTACTTCATTATATACTATACTATATACTATGAATTTAGAGCAGAATGGACAGTGCAAAATATAATTTTTGTTTCGTTTTTTTTTGTAGAAATGTTATGTACTTTGAATTTAGAGGAGTATGGACAATGCGAAATATAATTTTTTGTTTCGATTTTTACTGTAGTCAAATTCTCTTATACATAGCCAAATAGTAGTCATAATATGTTTTACTTAGGCAAGCTTCATGGCTTGTATAATATACAATAGTGTTGGTTTTGATTCTGTACTTAGTAAATTGTAAACAGATATTTTTTGTTAATAATAATATTAAATTAATTAATTTTATTAAATAGTATTATTTATATAGAAAATAATACTTTTATGTGGTGCCGGTGTAACTTATATACTGTGTGATATGTGCCGTCCAATAAAGCAATAAGGAAGTACAGAACATACATAATAATAAAAAAGTTGATGTTATGAAATACAATTTTTACTCTCTTTTGTTTTGTAGTATGCGAATGTTTATGTTATTTTACACTATATTTGAAACCATATATCGACACGTTTTTTAGTCACAATACAATGTAATGTTCATATGACTAGATAGCGTTAGTATGCGAAAATACGGCTTGTAGGAAAGCGGGTTTTGATCTCATGAGAGGAGTATAGGAGGAGTTGTCGTGTTGTGTTTCGTTGATTGTTTTTGTTTTGTTTTACGAGTCGTCCGGTTGCGTCGAAGGGAGTTCGGGGTGCAAAGGACTTGTTGGTGGCTGATTTGTTACGGGCCGGTTCGTGTGGGTTGTGGGGGGATGGCTTGGGTCTTGGACAGTGCTGGCCGTGGCTTTTGGAGGCCTGTTGTGTATGGACTCTGCCTTTGGTGGTTGCAGCGGTGTCTTTCGCGAGGCGACCTGGTTGTAGCCTTTGTTTGTTTTTGGATTTTTGGTTTTTTTGAGTGAACAATTGATTTTGCATGTTTTGAAGGATTTTACTGGGTGTGTCGGTTATACCGATCGATTGCCTGTGAGGAGTTTTCGATTTTGGGTCGGGATTTATTATTTTTTGTTTATTTTTATTTGTATTTTTGTTTTTTGCGATTTAATATTGGATGCCTCTTGCAGGTTTTCGATTTTGTGTCGTAATTTTTTGCGATTTGAAGCAGGGTTGGCGAGGGCTGTGTGCTTTGTATATTTTTGAATTTTTTAATTTCATTTTTATTTTTACTTTATATTCATTTTTTTTAAGTGAACCAATGGTTTGTGGTGATGTTTTTGCATGTGTTGGGGGCTTTTTATAGGTTATATTAATAAATTATTGTATTGTTATATTTATATTAATATTGTTAATATTAATAATTTTATTAATATTATTAATATTATTTTTGTGTTCTTACGTTTTTTATTTTATATTTTTGTATTTTTGTGTTTTTGTATTTGTTTTGAATTTTCATGTGCTTATATTATTATATTGTTGTTTTATTGTACTACTATATTATTATATTCTAATTAACACTTAAAATGTTAACAACAATGGGCCGATTTAATAATTTTTGTGAATTTCAGGTGAAAACTAATGGAATTTATCACAGCCTACGGCTTGCAGAAATTTTTTATTTTGTTATTATATATATTATATTATATATATGTATTATAGTATTATTTGTATTATCATATTATTATATTATTATTGTATTTAGAATATTATATGAGAATTAACAACAGCATACTTAATAACTTTTAGCAAGATGGAGATAGAATAATTAATTTATGAATTGCAGGTGGAAATAATGCTATTTATTGTAAGGTACGGCTATAAAACTAGTTCATTAATAGTTTTTGTTTACAGAGGACCTTTGCAGACTACACCAAAATGGTGGCACAATGGAGTTGCTGATAAGAGATGACGGAATGCAGAGCATTTCGGTAAAATTGTGATTGTCTTGTGCTAACATTGGTTTGAATATTGGCTATCGGAAAACCGGACCAACCCTTAAATTATTGACATACCTTTCCTTTCCCTAAATGACAAAAAATACTAAATATCGATCGCTTAGGTGTCAGTAACCGGGTCGAGTCTGTCATAACTAACATTCCTTCGACTCCTCCGGTTTTGTTATATAAAACACGGATGTACGGTGGTGCCCGGCATTCCGGGAGTTCCTGGTTCGTCATTGGCCGTACATTCTAATCAATCAATCAAATTTTAGAAAGTAGTAATGCAGTATTTAATTCTAATCTTGGGAGAGAATTGTTCTCTCAGATTTTCAGGAAATTCTTCTAATACTTTGCCTTTAGATTCTCCTAATCCCTCTTCTTTGAGTTGTTTTGTTGTCAAAAGGTATACGAATTTCAAATCTTCCATTTTCTAAACGCTAGTGGGTTTCTTCATAGTACTATTCACATTCGATCTCTTCCACAGGCTTCGTCTAGGATGCAGTTCTTCAGATTCCCAAAAGCATTTTAACTGCTTGTCTATGTCTGCTTGTCTTTTAACCGAGTCATTTGGATGCTCTCTAGGCTAAGATGACTGATCTATCCTAAGGTCTGTTTGCGCTATACACTTATGACGCGAATCTCTTATTACGCCTTCTAACATCATCTCTCCATATATGTCAGCGTCTATTAAAATATCAATAGGGCCGGAAGTATCGAAAGTAGGGCCCTCGTGACTCACTATCCAATTTTTCCAATAACGTGAAGATTATGAAAGGACCACGTCTGAATCTCGATACCTGTATTCTTTAATGCGTGGTGACACTCGGTTGTTGTGTCGTGTAGTTTCCTGATGGCAGAGGCAGATTCAGTTGAACTAGTCGGCTGATTTATTAGGGTGTTTGCTAAATGGCTTAATTTTGCAGCTGATCCTCCTACGTGGTCTTTATGGTAGTTCATTTTATGTGTTTTGGTGACATAAACTAACCGTTTGAAGGTGTCCGAAAAGCCTATCCATTTCGTGTAGCCCCGTGAAAATGTTGGATCTCTACAGGTGGTAGGCGAATTTCGATCGTTTTTTGTCTGCCTTCTTCTAACAGTATTGATAACTGTATTGCAACGTTTTCATATGCGTTGCTAATATTTTCGTAGTGTTGGTCTACGAAATATTTTGTATTAGCTTCTTTTCCTTGGGGTTTCTCCCTTTGTGTCTCTATTGCAAGGTATTTAAATACTCAGTCGAATATTTTCTCCAAAATATCTGAACTCGCTTTTTAATGCGCTGCCATCTTGACAATAAGCCGTCTGATTTTGACTCGATAGGTGCTTCAGGAACAACTTTTCAGTTCTAGTTCCAATTAAAAAATGAGCCGGTGTAAGTATCTCGTAGCTCCGAGTTCACCGCGGATTCCCATAACTCTCCCATACCCTTTTGGCACGGCGTTACGGTTACGTACAGTTTACAAAAAATTTGCAATACCAAAATATTCGTGCACGTTACACTAAAACTACACTTTATGTTATGTAAATGAAACATATGTCATGAGAGAATTGAAACTAATTTACGAAGACCTTTATATATGTATTTGTGTAAATAAAAGTGTTCGTAATGTTTACATAAAAGCGTAACATTTACGACACCCTTATGCGTTACAATTATGTACCATCTAGGCGTAGTTTTTACGTACACATTTAATTTTATTATTTTCAATAATAAAAAAATAAGCTTTTCAAATAAAAAACCTTTAATTGTTAATGGATTTAATCTATTTATTTACAATATTAAATATACATTTTCTAAACTAAGTGAAACAAACTTTAATTTTAAATCAGATCCTTTTATTTTACATAGTAAAACAAGAATATATCCAAAGTACAGAATGACACCTAAAAATATTAAAAGAGTCAGAAAAAATATAAGGCATAAATACGTAATGTTTCTTATCTAACACATAATATGCAGAAGCAATCATCACTTTTTTTAATTTCTGCGAGTAAAAATCTATGTGATATAATACAATTATTTAAAATATTATTTCCAAACAAAAATATCGCGCACGGTTAAGATAGTTTAACTTGAATGAAATTAAATGCAAAATGGCTGATCGTGCGGTCATATACGAATTACAAAATATGTAGTACGAATATATTCTGTAGCGTATAAAAAATTACGATCTATACGTGGTAGTGTGTTATAAAAAAACTGTACGTAAACCGTTTGTATACTGTACACTTTTGATGTATACATTTTTGCACCGGGAGGGTATGTGAAGGTGGTATGAAATGCTACTCGATATTATTTCTACGAAGAAAGTCTGAAATGAGATAATTTTGATTAATTTCTTTTATCATCTTGTAGGCATCTTTCAAAATTCTTCTTGCGCCGATGATTGGACCCATTGTCTGTATATTTTGGTACAGTTTGTAAATGTATGGGTATGGGTTACTCCATCTGGTGGTAGATTCCCCATTAGCTGATTGCTGACTTTATTTGCGTATTCTACACAAATTACGCAATCCTTCAAAAACGATCTTATCTTGCTCCGTTTACTATCCAGAATTTCAGTTTTAAGAGATTATTAGTTAATGTAGACAACTGGAAAAAATGTGGCTGCCTCAACCACTCAGGACCACACCACCACTACTGTAAATTCACCAATCGTTCTGGTGGCACTCCTCTGAATCCGTGGTCAGCTGGATTGTCGGCGGATTTCACATAAGATCAGTGTTGCCGCGAAAATTTCTCTAGAATGTAACTGGTTCGATTTGACACAAATGTCTTCCACTTTGCTGGATACGTTGAAAGCTAGGCACGATAATCGCATCAGTCCATGCATAATATTTAGTCTCCTGATTTCAGGTTTCTTTTACAGCGTACATTAATTTGGCCAACAAAGAAGCTGCGCATATTTCTAATCTCGGCAGAAATGCCTTTTTTATGGGGGCAACTTTTGTGTTCGCGGTCAATAAATTTATGTCTATTTAGCCTATTGTATGTCTATTTTTGTTGTCATTTTGATAGTACTCCGATACTTGATCGCCCCATTCAAATTTTGATAACCACAACCGTTGGAATACGATTTTTAATAATATTATCGATGGAGAAGCTCCAGAGATTATCCTTCTCTTCGTCATTGGGCCTTCGGATTCTGTATGTACTCTAAACGTGAATTTATCTTTATATGCTTGCCAGTGCAAGTCCAATACCGGTTTGATCGTAGCTGCGTCCCCGCCAAACTGCATGGCCATTTGATTTTGTACTTCCTCAATTAAGCTCTTAATATTAGATCTCCATTTGCGTAACACGAAACCCCCTTTTTGCAATGTTGTTGTTATTTTATGCTTCAATTGTATGGCACTCATCTCGTTCTCTGCATCATGTAATACGTGGGTGTCTCTATTTTCACGTGTTGTTTGTTGAAGTGTTCGGATGGCCAAAAATGCTGAACATGCCAATCCAAACGTCACTGTTGTTAACTTGTAATTCTTTATTTTTTCACTTGATACTTCGCGCCATAATAACTTCTGATAATTCGTATCATCAGTTGGTACGAGCACTTGACGATACATACGCTCGATGTCTGCTGTGATGGCTATACGGTGACATCGCACTAGCGTAGCCCATAGTTTAGGTTGAATATTAGGGCCTATCAACAATATGTCGTCAACGATGCTTCGCGTGTTGTCTTATTCGAGCCATCAAAAACAACCTTCACTTTTTGTTTTTTCGCGACGGCTAGTGTAACTTTTACTAAATTTCTAGGCTATTCGCCAGCATTATTTCGGGTTTGCTCATGGCTACAGAAGGTTCTCATTTATTTTTCAGTTACACCTTTCTTTTCTTTACATACTCTCCGTCACCATCACCTTCACTTACCCACACATTTGACCAGTAAACCAAAATAAAATTTTAAAATAATAAAAAATCATTTACAATAATAAAATTATTTTAATAAAATTAGCTTGATTTCTTAACCCTTTTATCCTTAAATAACAACTACAACAAAAAACTTAACTAATGATTCCAAACAAAAAAAAACTTAACTAAAAAAAATTCTTAAATAAAGAGTGCCTTAACTATCTTAATTAAATCTTAAATAACAACTAAACTAATTAATAATAATAATAATAACAAAAAAAAATGTTTATTATCATCCATATTAAGTGGACATCCATATTTAGTTGAATGCTCCAAGTTTGTGACACTGCATCGTTTTCTTTATTGTTTCTGCTATCACACAATCGTTTCTCTGACATGTCCGTAATTCCGGGTCGACTTGATACGACCCACACAAATATTGTATTCTGCAGAACTGCGGATCTCAGCAGTCTTCGGTCTTTTCCAATGTTTCAAAAAACTTGTCTGCGCCTATCAATATGTCGATGGGAACACTTTGATAGAACTCGGGGTCAGCTAGTAAATTTTATTCTGTAACCGGAAAATTAAATATTTTCATTAACATATTTTTGAATAATTAAAGTAAATCAAAATTTTTATTTCCTATAGGATCAAGATGATTTACCATTTAAAAAAGGGGAAATTTTGTTTGTCATAAATAAAGATGAAGAACAGTGGTGGACAGCTAAAAATATGCATGGACAAACAGGACAAATTCCAGTACCATATGTTCAGAAATATGATGAGAGTATGAATTCATTCGATCGAATGGAATACGGTGGCAGTATATCAAATTCAAATATAGTCGATAGTGGAGTATTAAAAAAATCAAATTTAAATGTAAGTTTTGAAATGATTGAACGAAAGATTATAAAAAACTTATATATAAAATTATAAATTTTCATAGAGGAAGTTACCAGCAATTGCCATAGTAAAACAATCCCGGGTACCCAATGCATACGATGAAACGGCATTAAAATTACAATTAGGTGATAGAATAAAAGTTACAAAGACTAATATAAATGGACAATGGGAGGGGGAACTGCGTGGTAAGCTTGGACATTTTCCATTTACTCATGTCGAGTTTATAGATCCAGAAAACGAAAATAATGGTGGAACACAGAATATCGAACGATGGGCGGAGTAAATTTGGAGTTTTGTGTCGCAAATTAATTTTTTTTAGTTTATTGAAATTTTTTTTTTAAATGTTTTTTTTAAATGAACTGAAATAATTTTCATATATAAATATTGAAATTCATTGGAAACAAATTTAGTTAATTGTTTGGTAATTGTTTTTACTGAATTTTCAATTTTTTTATTTAAATTATTATTTATGGCTTAATCGGCTTAACTTTTGAATTATCCTTTTCCTTTTTTATTTCCAAAAAATCATTTAATTTGGATTTGAAATAAGCGGTTCCAAATAATAATTAAAAAATAGAATACGTTTCTTTCTTAAAAAAAAAAAAAAAAATTAAAGGTACAGTAAATTTTCGATTATCTTTGGAAGAGATGTACGAAGTTTAGGTGGCGCAATCCAGGGAATTCAATCTGTGCCAGGTTTTTTTTTAATTGTTTTTTTTTGTGTCACACAATCTCTTATAATTTTTATGATGTATGTATAAATCGAAGTCTTTTTTTTAATTTTATTATATATTTTTAGTTATTTATGTATATATGTGTCTAATGCAATCGAAGTTGGCATTTTAATATGTTTTTTTGTATATTATGTTTTATTTAGTAACGGAAAAATGGACGTAATGTTTTATTTTTTTTGACGTAATGTTTTATTTTTTTATTTTATTTTAAATAAATAGTGCAATTAGGGTAATCGAAATTTTACTGTGTATATACTAAGAAAACAAAAAAGTTTCATTATATATTATTGTGTCAATGTATAATATAAAATTAATAATATTTTAATAAATTTTAGTTTTGTAACAACGCATAAAAACAAAAACAATTTCAGCTGAAATAAAATATTTAATAGATTTATTTATATATATATATATATATATATATATATATATATATATATATATATATATATATATATATATATATATATATATAATATATATAAATATTTATATATATATATATATATATATATATATATATATATAAATATTTATATATATATATATATATATATATATATATATATATATATAATATATATAAATATTTATATATATATATATATATATATATATATATATATATATATATATATATTCTCTTGAAATTTACTATTGTTCAGATATTAAAAAAATGAATTTTGATTTTGTGTGAAAAACCAATTAATCTGTACCTAATGAATTTTTTATGTAAGTAAGTAGGGGTCATGCCTCTCTGTAGTTTGTGAAATTCACACTGCGAAAATTCATCGCACTAATTATGACAACAACATAACCCCATCAAGCCCGCATAAGCCGTTCCTATATGGACATCAACACTTAAAAATTTGTTAAATTAGTATAATTTTGATTAGATATTAGTTTGAAATATGTTCCATTAATTAAATTAAAAATATGCAGTTATTTATTGAGAAATAGAAAATTCGTTTTTAGAAACTAACGACAGCGTTTGTATGTAGCAATGCTTTTAGTACTATTCCAATAAAAAAATTCCAACTTGCCAAGGTATCAAACACCTGCTCAAGTTTACAGAAAGAAGGTGTATAAAATAAAAATATATTAGTCCGTATTATGCCTTTTGAAATTTTATGTTATGTTAATATTATGAAGTTTTAGGTTTTTCCATACAAATTTAAATTGGAAGCAAGATAATAAAAGAAAATATCATGATTTTAAAAGGACATAATATACGGGGCGTTTTATAGATATAAACAATTCCCAAAAAAGGATTCGTTAATTTTTGTTCCATCATTCAATATATTCAAAATATTGCGATATCCATGTCAAACCGTATTTTCGTTTAAATCGAACGTGTCAAATAAAACTAGGGGCCTATTATGAAATAATATTCGCTTTCGAAAAAATCGATATTTATAGATTCGATAAATGACGAACATGCTTATTATGAAACATAATATTTATGTTTATTGGTTTACTAAAAAATTACGAAAACATTATTTAATTTGTCTTTATTTATCCTAAAATATATAACTTATCTTTATCAAACAATAAAAATACAACGACTGTCATTGACAACACTTCGAATAATACGCTATTCGCCAGCAATAGAGTAGTCGGATTTTGACATATTTCCGTAAATTTCGATTCATATCGAATTATTCGAAAGCAAAAAAAATTTCGTAATACTAAAATTCACCGCAAATCTACTTTTTCGAAAGCCAATATGTTTCATAATAGACCCTCGGAGCCTAGGAAACCGATTAACAAATCGTCGAGACGTGTTATTGATTTAGAAACCTAATTATACTAATTATAGAAATTAATTAATACTTTTACAAAAAAAAATTACATTTTTTTTTTACTTACGACGATTTCAACTTACGACAGAATACTGGAACCGAGGCTCGTCTTAAGATCGGGCCATGAATAAGGATTTTGTTGTAGCAGACTATTTGGAATAGTTTTAAACCAACTAAAATAATGGCGCGGTTAAGTCAAGATTTCTGGATCGAGAGATATGGGAGATGAATCCTATTCGTGAAAAATGTAAAATGGGGTTTTCATGAAATAGTTACGATCGGCGAAGATGATGAACACAGCTGTGACCGCCTGTGGGAGTGCAGAATCATTGGTAGAAACTATCGTTCAGGTGGATAGTGAAAATGAATTAGTAGTCAAACCTTTACGATTTAAAAAAATGAAAAATAAATTTCGTGGGTATACCTTTTATCATGCGCTACATCCTGAGAATAAAGCTAGAGGATGTTCAGCTATCTTTGTTACAGATTATATCCAACACAATGAAGAACTGAAAATTGTTATTGCAAGTCTCAACAGTTAAAGTGAATCTAAGTAAAACAAAAAGTAATAGCATCTCTACAACATACTGCCCACCTAGATACAACCTCAAAGAGAAGAGTACATTATGTTCCTCAAAACACCTGGAAGTAAGTTTTTAATTGGAGGCGACTTTAACGCAAAAAATATCTACTGGCGATCACGGTTAACAACGACTAAAGGGAAGGTGCTTTTGGCAGCCGATAAAAAATTAAAATGCGAATTCCACTCAGGCGGTACACCAACATACCGACGGATATCAATAAGTTCCCAGATCTTATAGACTTCTTTGTAACAAGAGGTATATCAAAGAATTATATCCATGTAGAAAATGGCTCGAGTCTTTCATCGGATCATTCACCAGTTATAACGACGCTTAGCCAAACAATAATAAAAAAGAGGTTAAACCCAAAATAACAAAACTAATTGGAATCTTTCAAACTCTGATACAGGATTACGTATTGGGACTTGAAGATACAAACTAATCTTCAAGTCCCAATACGTAATCCAGAGCAATTAGAAGATGAACTAGACAAACTCATAGAAAATATTCAAAGTGCCACTTGGAATAGTACTCCTAGTCATATAAGTGAAACAAATCAAAACGTTATATATCCCGAAACAGTGAGAAATGATTAAAAATAAAAGGAAAGCTCATAAAAACTGGCAAAGAAATCGAATACCGGAAGCGACGAGACTGTTTAATAATTTGGTCAATAAATTAAAAGCTTTAATAAAAGAAACTAAAAACCAGTCAGTCAATAAACACCTAAACAATCTGACAGGACAAACAGACTCATACTATTCTCTATGGAAGCCAATCAAGACCCTAAAAAGACCCAACCTACAGGTCCCTTAAATTAAAAACAACGATACCTGGGCTAGCAATCCCAAACAAAAAGCAGATCTGTTTGCAAATCATCTAGAGCAGGCATTTCAACCATATCCAAAATAATCTGCAGAGGAAGATATTACCCCAGCTGACAAAATTGATGAGCATGGAATAATAATATATAACAATGCATGACAATAACAACCTTAACAATGCATGAACCAATAATAATAACCTATAACAATGAATGATCTAAATTGGGAAAAAAAGAAAAACCTAAACGTTAAAAAGGCTCCTATATGAAAATCTTCATATATGCCTATATCTCTGCTTCCAACGCTATCGAAATTATTCGAAAAGTTACTTCTAAAAAGACTGAAACATAATAGAATAAAGAAACCTTATTCCTGCACTTCAATTTGGTTTCAGGGAAAAACACTCGTTTGATAAGATATGGCACATTCAAAATGCATCGGGATCTGCCGAAATAAATTTATGAGCCTTTGAAATCGTATATTTCAGACAGACACTTTCGAGTAAAGTATGAGAAGGAATACTCTGAACTAAAAATAATAACAGCAGGAGTACCCCAAGGTAGTGTCCTCGAACCCATTCTTTATCTCCTATATACAAAAGACATGCCCAATACTGATGTCACCATAGCAACATTTGCTTATGATACTGTTATATTAGCGTCAGCACAAAACATAACTGACTCTACCAGCACACTGCAGAGAGCCACACACAATTTGGCGGGCGACTTAAAGGAGGAAGTTAATAGAAAAGAGTTGGGGGAACTTTAACTCCAAAATAGAGAGGATCGAACTAAATGTAAAAAACAAAAAAAAAATGGCAGTCACAAACCGTATTTTGCGAATTTGTGAATAATAAAAGGCGGGAATTTGAAGAAAATGACCGTTCAGCAATAAACGGAAAAATTCCGCTTGTCTAGTCAATTCTACTTTAACGACACAACTCGGTGTAGTCTTCTCTGTTTTAATTATGACAAATACACTAGTTATCAATGAAGAAATAGTTGAAAAACCACCTATGTCTGAAAATATTAAAAAAGTCAGATTTAGTATGACCTTAGAGTTGGAGCAACAAAAATAATAAAACCATTCAATTAGCATGAGGCGGAACATTGGTAAAGCTTTTGCCAAAAGTACCATGCTCGGTAGTGGTGTTGATTGATAAAATTAAACAGGACAACCTTATTTAAAGCTGCGCGCCGGTTAAACAAAATAACATCTAAACTCATCCTTTTAATCGTGAGATTAAAAAAAACTTAAATGGGTCAACAATGTGTCGACACAAGAAATGTAGCGCTAATTTAATAATTGCCAACACCAGACTAATTAAGAAAATAATACATTTTAAGATAAAAGAGCAGTCCAATGATCCATTCAGTTCATCAGTGGGCCAAGTTTGCAAAATACGGATGTTTTAACGATGTTATCGCACGCTGCACAAAGTGACTAAAAAGCTAAATTATCAATTGCCAAGAAACACCTTCCATTTAATACCACTTGGGTTGGAGGTCAGACAAAACACAACCTCATCACATTATATGGAGAAGAAAAGTTTGATACAAAATCACTCGAGCAAATTGAGGAGAAGTTTCGGATATTATGGAACTTCTACACACATTTTTGTGGCGAGATTCAAGTTTCTACAAATGAAAATAAAATTGGGGGATACGTATGCATCTTAAATTGCAGATTTACGAGAAGCCGCTAAGAAATGGGAGTGTGGCGTCCTTTATCATACTTACGTTTTAAAATTCATATTAATAAAATTTAATTAAAATTTACTTTGCACTTAAAAGAATAGCTGAGTACAAAAATCAACTTTTGCATTTAAAATTATTTGTATAAATTTTTTAATCAAGGACGCTAAAAAATTAACAAAATAATTTTGGTAAAAAAATTATTTTATAATTCTAAAAAAACTGCGAGTCCAAAGACATACAAAATAAATTCTTATAATTACTTGTAGAATTAAATATACTATTATTATTAAATTTGAATTAACATATTGTTTTATTTTTAAAACCGTTTAAAATATTATAATTAAAAATTAATAAAACGATGGTTTAAAGTATTCAAAAATTAACTTATTGACATCAAATAACTTTTAAGTTATCACCATCGATAATTCTACATTGGTGACCCCGACGTGATTAACACGTAATATTCAAAAATATTTGGTAGTATATTGCAGCCAATACAATCACCATACGGCAATAACTGCAACATTACCGAAAGCAGCACGAAAACCACAACAGAAACAACAGCAGCAGCAACGATAACATTAACATCAACTGCAACAACAGCAGCAGCAACGATAACATTAACATCAACTGCAACAACAGCAGCAGCAAACGACGATACCAACTCACAACTTTCGGAAACACAAATTGTAAGTACTCAGCTATTTTTTTAAGTGCAAGAACTAGAAATTCATTTTATTATTCGGTTTAAATTTTGCTTAATTTAGTTATGTCTTTCGTTCCAATTCTTTTTTGCTTTTCGGTTTTATTTTTGATTTTCTCTTACTTATTTCGGCGTGTCGTACAGTGTGTTAGAGATCCACTACCTCCTCCTTTCTCAGCGGACGATGATGAGGAAAGAATATCAATTCAATCGGGTAATTTGTTTGCTAACGAACGACAAATTACACTGACACCCGAACAACTAACAAGTATGATCAATGATGCTGTCACCAGAGCTGTGACACTCATTGATCATAATCAACAAGAAACTACACACGATTCTTTGAATCCGTCTACTTCGGCTGGGTTGATTGCTCGGGTTGCATTCAAACCTCCACAACCTCTGTATTCCCAGGATCCAGTAGTTTGGTTCGAAATACTGGAACAACAATTTAAGGTCGCTGGAATTGCATCAGAGGCAATTAAGTACGCTCATGCGGTTGGGGTACTGGATGCACGACACCATGACACTTTCGCATATCTAATTACTAGTGCGAAAGGTCCTCAACCTTACTCAACATTTAAATCAGAAGTAATTCGAGTACTTGGTGAGTCGGAAAAAACCAAAATTAATAATTTGATGCATGGCTTGACTCTTGGTGACAGGAAGCCATCGCAGCTATTGAGTACCATGAAACTGAACGCTGGAGATAATTTAAACGATGCAACCATCCGTCAATTTTGGATGAAGAGGTTGCCACAGCAGGTTCAGATGGTACTCACTCCGTTTGAGAATGATGTTTCCTTGACAGTTCTGGCTGAGCGAGCTGACAATGTACATGAAACCATGAAACAAGGTCAAATAAGCATACTGGAGACGTCTGCGTCTAACTCTCATTGTCAAAGTTCAATCAGTACGATCGATCAAAAATTATTGGAATTCAAAAAAACTCTTTTAGCCGAAATTTCTGAAATTGTTCAACATGATTCTCGATCTCGATCTAAATCAAATTCCAATTTTCGACACCGTCGCAATTCTAGGTCACAAAATAATTCCAGTAAATCTAGAAGAAACTCACTAAATTATCAAAATTTGTCTGATCAAAATTCCGGTGATCCTTCGGCAGCTAATAATTTTACTTGTTTTTATCACCAACATTTTGGTACCAAAGCTTTTAAGTGTAAGCCCAGATGTCAATTTCTTTGCAAAAATTCTTCAAATATCCCTATTCCAAAAAACAATTAAATCATTCGCAATTGGCTGGATGCAATGATTTATCTCAATCCAGCCGTCTTTCAATTTTTGAAACCTATTCACAAATTCATTTTTTAATAGATACTGGTGCAGACGTTTCCGTTTTGCCTGCTAGTTTTGTTCAGAGTCAAAGAGTCGACCCATCATTCAAGTTATTTGCAGCAAATGGTTATACGGTAAACGCTTTCGGCACTAAAATTTTAAAATTAGACATTGGACTGCGACGTGAATTCACCTGGGAGTTCATTGTTGCTGACGTGTCGTTGCCTATCATCGGCACTGATTTTTTGAAGAACACCGGTTTGCTCGTGGATATACAAAGAAAACGGCTCATAGACCCTTTAACGTCGTTTTATTCATCCGGTAGACTTTCCTTCAATGATACACCAACTTAAACAGCGATTGATAGGTTAACGACAGACCCAGGAGTATTCGACATAATCACAAAATTTCCGACTGTCATTCACGGTAACATCAACATAAATAACACTAAACATAACGTGACTCATAAACTCGAGACTATCGGACCTCCAATTGCATGCAAGACACGACGACTGGCACCGGACAAACTCATTATTGCAAAAACAGAATTCGAACATATGATGAAACTCGGGATTTGTCGACCCAGCAACAGTCCTTGGTCCAGCCCTCTGCATCTTGTGCTAAAAAAGAACGGAGATTGGAGACCGTGTGGAGATTTTCGATCACTTAACAAAGTAACGATTCCAGATCGGTATCCGATACCACATATCCAGGATTTCACTCAACGACTTGAGGGTTGCAAAATTTTTACAACTATTGATCTTGTTCAGGCCTACCATCAAATACCAATCGACCGAGCAATTGGCGCAGTGGTTAAAGCTGCGGTGTTTGGGGCGGGAGGTACAGGGTTCGAATCCCAACAGGGGAGGGTTGCAAAAGGGATTTTTCATCACCTGATTTCGATCGGTGATGACGATGAACACAACTATGACCCCCTGTTGGAGTGCAGAGTCTATGGGCCGAACCATCGTCCATGTCAGTACAGGCTGGCATGGAGCAATGCATTGCGCAGATGGGATATTCAACAATCGCGAACCTGTATTCGTGCGTCCTCGATTTGGCCCTAGTTGGCGTAAAGTAAGGACGTTAAAATAACCGCGAAAGAGTTGGGTGAGCTTCGGCCCCAGAAAAATTGTAGGGATTAAAAAATAAAAAAAAAAAATAAAAAAATACCAATCGAACCGACGGACATTCCGAAGACTGCAATTTCCACACCTTTTGGACTTTTTGAATTTTGTAGAATGACTTTCGGTCTTAGGAATGCGGCACAGTCGTTCCAACGTCTTATGCATTCAGTATTACGTGGACTTGACTTCTGTTTTGTATATTTGGACGACGTGCTCATTGCCTCTAAAAATTTTGACGAACATCTCGAACACATCAAAATTATCTTCGCTAAATTAAAAGAACACGGTTTAGTAGTAAATGTAGACAAATGCGTTTTTGCTAAATCAGAAATTCTCTTTTTAGGCCATTTGGTTACTGAACAAGGTATTCTACCATCGACAGAACGAGTTCAAATCATCAAAAATTTCGAACGACCACTGACAGTAAATCAACTGAAACGTTTCTTAGGAATGATAAACTTTTATCGACGTTTTGTTCCTGGTGCTGCTGCCGATCAAGCATTACTAAACGACTACCTAAAAGGCTATGTTAAGAACAGTCGCGTTCCAATTCAGTGGTCGACAGCAGCAATTGAAGCGTTTAATAACTGCAAAAATAAACTTACGGACGCGACCTTACTTATTCATCCATCATCATCAGCACCTCTGGCCATCATGGTTGACGCTTCCGATACAGCGATCGAAACGGTGGTTCAGCAGTTAGTTTCGGATACTTGGCAACCACTTGGTTTCTTTTCAGTACGTCTTAATGATACGCAAAAAAGATACAGTGCTTATGATCGTGAACTTCTCGCGGCTTATTCGGGTATCAAACATTTTCGACACCTTCTCGAAGGTCGTATCTTCACTCTCTATACCGATCATAAACCACTGATCTACGCTTTTAATCAGAATCCGGAAAAAGCATCTCCTCGTCAATTCAGACATTTAGATTTCATTAGTCAATTCACGACTGATATCCAACACATATCTGGTATGGATAACGTCGTCGCTGATACTCTCTCACGCATTAATCAAATTTCTATCCCTGAAAGTATTGATTATGCTGTCATCGCAGATGCTCAGTCCAATGATGAAGAACTTCAAGAAATCTTAAAGAGTAATTCTGTTCTCAAATTTGAGAAATTCCCGGTTTCATTCAATTCGAAAAATCTTATTTATTGCGATACTACTACTTCTACACCTAGGCCATTCATTCCGCTAAATTTCCGAAAACAAGTTTTCGATGCATTTCATAATCTTTCACATCCTGGCGTCAAATCTTCTATTAAACTCTTGACACAGAAGGTTATTTGGCCATCTATTAATAAAGACGTCCAGAAAATGGCTCAAAGTTGTGTAGCATGCCAAAAGGCTAAAGTCTCACGACACACTAAATCTCCACTCAGTACTTACAAATTAACTTCCCAACGTTTTTCGATAATTCACCTCGATATCATTGGTCCATTACCAGTTTCTGACAATCAGCGGTATTGCGTCACATTGATCGATAGATACACTCGCTGGCCCGAGGCGATTCCAGTTTCTGATATTACTGCAGCTACCGTCGTTTTCGCGGTCTACTCACATTGGATAGCTTGCTTTGGTGTGCCAGAATTCATTGTCACGGACCAAGGCATGCAATTCGAATCACAACTTTTTAACGAACTGGCTAACTTACTCGGTTTTCAGAGAAAGAGAACTACGGCTTACAATCCAAAATGTAATGGTATGATCGAGCGATGGCATCGTGTCATTAAAAGTGCCATTATGTGCTACGACCGAACGGATTGGATCAGTATTCTCCCTTCAATCTTACTTGGACTACGAACGACTTACAGTGACGAACTAAAAACTACTCCCGCTGAACTTGTATACGGATGTACAATTCGAGTTCCGGGAACCTTTTTGGATACTACAAACGATCAAATTTTACAATCTGACTTTGTAACGAATATCAAACGACACTTCAACGAAATTCGACCTGTACCAGCTTCTCGTCACACTACGGACAAAACTTTTATTAGCAAAGATCTTCATACTTGCTCACATGTTTTCTTAAGGACCGATGCAGTACGCAGATCTTTACAACCACCGTATACCGGACCGTATTTAGTTATCGACCGTACTCCAAAATTTTTCACTATAGATATGAACGGACGACACGTCAAAATTTCCATCGATCGTCCAAACCGTGCTATTCGGACTACCAATCGGACACTCAGACTATGCAAACTAGATTAACCCTACGCACTCATAAACCAGAACTTCCTATTTCGACTGACGGACCTAAATTACCTTCCGTAGAACCGAAAGCTCGCAAACAGGTTCGCTTCGACTTATCACCTAAATTTATAATAACTACGAGGTCGGGTCGTGTGTCCAGAATCCCTTCCAGATTTACTAGGCAAAGTCGATAGATCTTCGATCTCTCTGGGATTGGAGTGTTTGTGGCGTCCTTTATCATACTTACGTTTTAAAATTCATATTAATAAAATTTAATTAAAATTTACTTTGCACTTAAAAGAATAGCTGAGTACAAAAATCAACTCTTGCATTTAAAATTATTTGTATAAATTTTTTAATCAAGGACGCTAAAAAATTAACAAAATAATTTTGGTAAAAAAATTATTTTATAATTCTAAAAAAACTGCGAGTCCAAAGACATACAAAATAAATTCTTATAATTACTTGTAGAATTAAATATACTATCATTATTAAATTTGAATTAACATATTGTTTTATGTTTAAAACCGTTTAAAATATTATAATTAAAAATTAATAAAACGATGGTTTAAAGTATTCAAAAATTAACTTATTGACTTATTACATCAAATAACTTTTAAGTTATCACCATCGATAATTCTACAGGAGTTTAAGTATACATGTTAGAAATCATACTCCAATTTTGCAATACGGGACATGATTGTGCTGCATTCAATTCAGGAACCGGTAAAACCCGCTTGTTTGCAAAACAATAATCCATCATTGAAAGATGTGATCGAAATTGCAAAAGCGTATAGAAAGCACGCAACAAGCGATAGAAGTTTTGAAAAATGTTAACAATAATTCGTTATCTGAAGTAAATGCGCTAAATTATCGCCAGTGGAAATTGAAAGATACGAATGGTCACAATCGAGGGAATTTCGTTCACCAGCCAGAAAAACGCAACAGACATCAAGTGAGAGGTTGCGATCCTCATCAGGGTGCTAAAAAATTATGATCGGAGTAAATGCAGGTTTTTGGCAGCTGAATGTCACAAATCCCACAAGGTCTGTACATTGGAATGGGAAGAAAATTCTCAATCATTGTCTAAGAGTGTGAAAACAACCGTAACGAGATTGAAACGTTAGAAATTGCTAGTGAAAACCTAAGTTCTCAGAACCTCGAGTTAGCATTGCACAGTTTGGAACCAAGAGAGGAACTCGCCGGTAAAAAACTTATTTGTAATAGATATTAAAAAGAAAAAATTAAAATTTCTAGTGGATACCGGAGCAACAGTGTCCATGGTGGGAAAAGCAGGCTACATTTGAGCTGAGGACACGTTGTATTTATTTATTTATTTATTTATTTTTGTTTCTGAACTCTGCAATCTGTTCTGGAGCCGAAGCTCTCCCAACCCCTTTGCAGTTAATTTTAAACGTCCTACTTTACGCCATCACCAACCAAATTGAGGACGCACGAATACAGGTTCGATTTTAAATCCATCTGCACATGGCATTGAATTGCTCCAGCCAGCCTGCACTGACATGGACGATGGCTCGGCCCATGGATTCTGCACTCCAACAGGAGGTCATAGTTGTGTTCATCGTCATCACCGATCGAAATCAGGTGATGAAAAATCCCTTTTGCAACCCTCCCCCGTTGGAATTCGAACCTGGTACCTCCCGTCCCAAACACCGCAGCTTTAACCACTGCGCCAATTGCTCGGTCTTGTATTTATTTAATTGCGGATGTTTTTCCTTTGCAGTAAAAACCTCGATCTACCTTACGATTTGTCCACTTAATTTATTAAGTGACGAATAAAAGAAATGACCGTCTAACTTTTTAAAGCAAATGCAAAAAATTTATTTCTTAAAATTTAGATAACAGAAAGTGGCGTCATAAACTATAAAATGTTTTCATAAACTATAGAATGTTTTCAGTGTTCACTATGAAGTTTTATTATCGGAAAAACATTTTTCTCTTTTTACATCTCTTAACGTACTCAATTTTCTCTCTCTCCTTCGTTCTCCCTCTCGCGCGCTCTATCGCCACTCGCACATCATCTTCGTGCCGATTCGTGCGACACCAGTCTCGCCACACACTCCCGCACCAGTGGATCTCGAAGAAATGCACGAAACCATGCGGAAACGCTGCGGAAGTCTGATAACGCGCCCAGCTTGGTAAACGTTGGTTCTGTCACTTGGAAAGGCTTGGGGCCAAATGCAACCTGCCGATCACGAACTACCAAAGGAGGAACACCCTCCGCGTCGCCCGACTCCGGACTAACAATGGTGTGCGAGCAAACTGGCTCAGTCACCTTGTCTACCAAACTCTCCGAAAAACAGGGCTTAACTATGTCTATCGACACTCTTGTGATGAACACCTGGTTTAATTTGTTATATAAAAGGTTTGATACCCCTGTATTATATAAGTTAATATTACATATACTTCACTTTATGGAATCATGAATTGTATTTTTATGTATTGAATTGTAAAAAATGACATTACTGTTGTGGCCGTCGTATAATAAAGACTAAAATTAACTTATAAAATTAAATTAAATTTAAACTAAAAATATTGTTTTAATTAAAAAGCCTTAACCCCGCTCGGACCACAACACTCTCAAAAGCTTCCCCCTTTTCTATGTCAAAGAATTTTTCGTACCGTGATATCACTCTATAAGGGCCAGTATACAGCGGTTGGAGAGACCTACGAACTGCGTCGGTTCTCAAAAATACATGAAAACAAGTTACAAGATTCTTACTAACAAAAATCTTACTTGTAGAGTGTAACCGCGTTGCAGTTGCAGGACCAAACTCGTCAAAATGTTTTTTCAGGGACTTAACAAAGTCTGGTATTGGTTATTTACTTGCTTCTAAGAATTGACCAGGCAATTTCTGGCTGAAAACCAATTCCGCTGATGACGCTCCCAACTCGTCTCTAAATGCTGTTCTAAGTCCGAAAAGAATTAATGGCAAGACCCTGAACCAATGCGACCTGTTGTAGCACATGATCGCGGCTTTAAGTACGGTGCCAACGTTTAACCATACCGTTGGATTAGGATTATACCCAGTCGTACGCTTATGCTCAAATCCCAGCAGTATCGACAGCTCGCTGAACAGGAGTGACTCGAATTGTGAGCCCTGGTCCATGATAATAAAAGTAGGGACGCCAAAACGCGCGATCCACGAGGAATACACTGCCAACGTGACTGTAGCCGCTGTAATATCTTGCACAGGCACTGCCTCACCAACTAGTGTACCTATCTATTAATGTAATGCAATAGCAATTATTTTCAGATAACGGCAGTGGGCCAATGATATCTAGATGTACCTCGGCGAAACGTTCTACTGAGGGTAAGTATGTGCCTAGATACGCAACACAAGATTGAGCCATCATTCGCACGTCCTTCTTTATTACACACCACATCACCTGATCAGTGAGCAATCTAACCGACGCTTTCACACCTGGATGAGCTAAATTATATGCAAGGAATTAAAAACTTGTTTGCGGAACTGACTAGGTATATAGGGTCTCAGTTTATCCGTTGACACATCGCAGTATAACGTCCTATCCGAACTAAACTAAATCGGAACTCACTCGAACTCTAGAGTTGACCCATCTTCGCTCAACAGTTCTAACAATTCCATGTCTTCCGACTACGCCCTAGCAATGGCCACGTAATCTATGCTTCCTACTACTTCCACTTGATCCACTCATGAGAGTGCATCTGCGACCACATTATCTACTTGTGAACTGACCTATGTAGTCCAGCTGCCTGCGTTGCCAAGATTACGCCCTCTCAAGGTGTTGCTTAAATGCGTAAATTGACGCATGGTGATCTGTGTATACGGTGAACTCCCGACCTTCGAGCAAATATCTAAAATGTATGATGCCCAAGTAAGCGGACAAAAGCTCACGATCGTAGGCGCTATATTTCTGTTGAGCGATGGTAAGACGTACGGAAAAAAAACCTAAAGGTTGCCAATTATGATCCATCATCTGTTGCACGACCGCGCCCACAGCCTTTTCCGACCATACTATTGAGACCTTGCTATTTCTGCGATAGCCTTTCAGGAAATAGTTCAAAACTGACTGGTCGCGCGCAGCAGACGGAATGAACCGTCGATAGAAGTTGATCATTCCTAAAAATATTTTCAATTGTTTCACAGTGACTGGTTTTTCGAACTAGACAATGATCCTAATGACAATTTTCTGAATGACCCACGAAAAATACTTCGGGCTGGGCGAAAACACATTTGCTAATGTTAATGACTAATCCTGAAAAACTAACTTCAGGTGTTCCAAATGTTCTTCTCTTGAACGTGATGCGATTAAAATATCATCTAGATATGTGAAACAAAAATTCAACCCACGGAGTACCGTATACATGAGGAAGGACTGCGCTACGTTCCTCAACCCGAATGTCATTCTCTGAAACTCAAACAAGCCGAAAAGCGTTAGTATCGCTGTCTTCGGTATATCGTCCTGTACTACCGGGATCTGACGGTAAGCACGCATTAAATCTGTTGTTGTGAAGATGTTGCATCCTGCAAGCTGGTAGGAAAAGTCTTGGATATGTGGTATTGAGTACCTATCCGGTATGGTCACATTATTAAAAGTGTGGTAGTCGCCACATGGCCTCCATTCCCCATTTTTTTTGTACTAGATGCAATGGACTTGACCATGAACTGCTGCTTGGATGGCAAATACCTTGCTCCATCATGTTTTCGAAGTGGTCTCTAGCGATCTTTAAATGCTCGGAAGAAAGTCGTCTAGCCTTACAAGCTACCGGTGGTCCCTGTGACAAACAATGTGTCACGTTATGCTTCACTGTCGCTGTAGCCATAGTGACCCTTGTAATATCCTCAAAACGGGATAACAGGTCGCGCACATCCGGTGGTACCATTGATTCGTCCAGCAAAGAGAGAGATGCCTGATTTGACACAGTTACACTTCCAACTGCGAACAATGAAGTCGCAGGATCAACGATACGACTCCCTTTGAGACTACGATCCCAGTACTTTTAAAAAAATCTGCCTCTAATATGGGTATAGATACTTCCGCGATTACGAACTTCCACACGAAATTTTTCTGAGGCCGACATTCAACCTCAGCACACGAGTGCCGAAAGCTTTGATGCGAGTTCCGTTGGCTGCGTACAAATGAAACTCTGGTTCCACCATTGTGGTATTCTGAAAATTGGGAGGAACAACTGATACGTCCGCTCCTATATCGACTACAAATTTTTGTCTGGAATTTCTTTCAATAGACGACTTGAATTGACATCATCAGAGCTCGTCGCCAAATGCTGATGAGTAACTAGTTTAGATGCGAATTTTCACCCTTATCCCCACTAAAAGACGAATAATGCCTGCAAGATGCATCACACTTACGAGCATGCCCCTTGAAACGTCTATGATAGAAGCACTCCCTACCCTCACGACTAAACTCTCGAGAACCAGAATGACTGCGACCACCTGAGATCTAGATGGGCTGCGATGTCTGAGCTTGCTATCAATAAAGACCGATATTTCTCGAATCATTCGAGATTCGAAATTAAACCATCTATCTTCGACCTTGGCCTCGGCCTGTTTGCCTGCCACCAGGGCGTTGTCTACCACTGCTTGATGGAGACGCTTTGTTATATGCAACTGCATATAACAAAGCGTCTCCATCAAGTTGTCAGCGCGCTCGGCCAAAACAGTCAAAGTGAGGTCGCTCTAAAACGGTGACTGAACCATTTGCACCTGCTGCGGCAGTCAAGTCATCTACAACTGCCGTATTGAATCGTCATTGAACTTGGCCCCAGCGTTCAAACGCAAATTTTCTAAGAGCTGAGATAGCTTGCTGTCCCGTAAGGTTAACCCGTGCAGTAAATTATGGTGTTTCTTTTTTTCCGATTCACCTAAGCCCCTAATGACCTCCTGTTTGAACGTCGTATAGGGCGTCTTACCTTTGTCTCGCGTGATGGCGAGACAAAGTTAAGACGCCCTGGCAAACTGATCGTGCAGACGAGCATCCAACGCGCTAACTGCCTTATGCTGCAACTAGCCACTGGTTGCCTGCACGCCGCTGCACCAAGAACACGTTGTATGTATTTAATTGCGGATGTTTTTTCCTTTGCAGCATAAACCTCGATCTACCATACTATTTGTCCACTTAATTTATTAAGTGACGAATAAAAGAAATGACCGTCTAACTTTTTAAAGCAAATGCAATAACTTTTTTTCTTAAAATTTAAATGACAGAAAATTTTTCAGCCGAAAGTTGACTACTTGGGGCACATATTTGATAAGAATGGGATCCGTCTATCCTATGAGCGAGTGAAACCTATTGCCTAAATGCCGAAACCAAACAACCTTACAGAGTTCCAAGCGGTCATGGGTAAGGTTAATTACTATAATCGTTTTATCCATAATTTATGTTTAAATGGTCGTTCGATCAAGAGGATTCATAAAGATAAAGCAAAGCCTGATATAGTCTATGCGATTGGTCCATTATCGTCGAGATTATTCATTGGTGCTGGCAACAGATGCGTCTAGTCATGGTATTGGTGCCGTGATTTCACACCGTTATCCCGATGGAAGTGAGCACCCTATAGCATTTGCGTCAAAAACTTTGACAGCCATCAGCGAAGATATCCACAAATTGAAAAGGAGGCCCTATCATCTATGTTTGGCTGCGTCAAGTTCTATCAATAATTGTTATGGTCGGATGTTTGAGCTTGTTACTGACCATATGCCGCTTGTCTCATTATTTAATGCTGAGAAGAACCTGCCCGAGAAACACGGAAATGCAGATGCTCTATCGCAACATCGGGTGGGTCCGGATAAAGGTTTTGACCAAGAGGAAATCATTTTAGAAGTTACGTCCGACGTAGACCTGGATTATCACGAACATCTGACGTTATTTGAATGTGAATTGACGCAAGTGATGAAATTTGAAATTTTTGGGTTGCCATGCTCAGGAGACAAAGATTAAAATTTTGGAGCGAAGAAAACAGTCAATTACGTGTTATAAAAATGCTTTACTATTACAGACTAATAATAAATGTTTTAAGATTACACACGAGAGTGATAGTTCCTGTCACGTTACGGAAACAGGTGTTGATGTTACTTCATGATGGACACGTGGTGGCCCAACATTGACCAAGACATTGAGGCAACCGTAAGAAGTGTAAGTCTCGTCAGGAATTTGAACCACCAAAACCTTTAAAAGCGTTCAGTAGCAAGCCCGAAGCAACAAAGCCTTGAGAACGGATACATATAGATTTTGCCGGTCCATTCCTCGGAGATATGTGGTTATTGTACTTGTATAGTTACTCAAGATATTCTTTCACGATCAGGATGAATAACATCACAACGAAGACGATGGTTCGTGCTTTACAGTCATTGTTTGCAATCGAAGGCTTGTCAGACACAATCGTTAATGATAATGGAACTTCGTTCACAAGCCAGGAGTTCGCGAATTTTTGTAAATCTCTTGGAGTTGAACATTTGGCAACAGCGCCTTTTCATTCAGCTTCAAACCGTGGAGTGGAGAGGTTTGTGCGAACATTCAAGTAGTCATTGAAGAAACATTTGGTAGGAGAGAGTATTACGAAGGATCAAGCGCTATTTAAGTTTTTAGCGAGCTATCACGAGTTTAGAAATTTGAATAAAACTCATGATGGTATATCGATTGAAACATCTCAGTAAGGAATAAAACTCACTATTTAATTTTATTTATTTATTTGTAAAACAAGCACTTTAATAATAGTAATGTTTACTTACAGTCAAATTAATTTTATTATTGTTGTTTATTTTGGTTTGTCACCTCGTCTTTCTTGTGACGTTGCGCTCCATCCTTTGGTGAACACAGCAACCATCGTTTACCATAAGCGCACCTGTTGGTACTTGGTATTATGGCAAACATATAATTTAGTTAATTTTACGTTTGCCTTTTTGTACGGCTAAGTATAGTATACTCAACCGCTACAATGGCGTTAAGGAAGTAAATTTATTCGAACCGATTAAAATGATGGTGCAGCGACTTTTGAGAAGAGATAAATGGGAGTATCAGCGGAAGAGGACATTGTCGGAAATGATAACTTCTCGGTTATATAATCAATTAGACTCTTCCGATTGTGTAAAACAATACGAAGGGCCGGCAATATCCCAGAACTAAAATGAAAGTGATTCACATCGATCGAGTTCAATTGGAATATATGAGAAATACTTTTGAAGAATCAAATGACAACCGCAATGAAACAAAATGAGATGGAACAGGCTGTCGTGTAATAACATGTCTTATTGAGAACAACCTTATTGAGAACTTAATAAGTAAGGCTGAGTGATCAGTGCCAACATGATATTCTTGTCATGTGAAGAATTGACTTGATATATGTAGGTCCAAAATCTAGCGACCGTATTCTGCTATAGTACATCTTTTTTGTCGATTAAATTTAAAAAAAGATTTATTTCCAGTTTATTTGAAATACAGCACCAAAATCAGGCTCGAATTCATATAAATCTACTTTTGAACCATGGTCATTAATTAGTTTGCTTTCCTCTGTTGTACATAATCGAATTCCTTATTATAATTCCCCCTAATTTCTATTAACATTTATATTATGGCGCAAGCGCTTATATTTTGATTTTTCTTTAAAAAATTTTCTTATAATTTTTATTTATTTATTTTTCGGCATTTATCAACTTTGTGTTTTTTAGTTTTGTGAGTTTTTAATTTAACGAAAATAACAAGAAAAAAGAAAAATCAAAATTGTTGGTAAAATTTTTTAAAATCCTTGTGCTTTTGTCACTGAAATGAATAAATGTTTACCCTCGAAATTGAATGGGTCAATTGATAAATCAAATTAGGTAATGAATTTTGGTGGGCAAGGATAATATTGATATTGGCCAACACACAAAGAGAATTAAAAACAACCAGCCATTTTCAATTTTATTTTTAACACTCAAAGCAATTAACTATAGCGTTTAATATATATTCATAATATGAAAGAAATTTGGAAAACTTTGCTTCTTATATTTACATTTTCATGGAAATGTGAAAATACCATAATTAATAACTATATTAATAATAATGATAGTAAAAAAGTTTTAGTAAATAGTGAAAATAATTTTAAAAATAATTTTGATATTTTAACTACAAACAGTAAGTTAACGCATATCTAATATTATCGCATTGTATTAAAATTTTTTTTTTATATTTTAGATCCATGCCTTGTCCACTATTGCACAAAAGGCCGTGAATGCATTATAAATGGTTATGGAAATCCTGAATGTATATGTCAACGTTGGTGTACGCATCGCAAAAAATCGGTTTGTGGCACAAATGGCGTTATATACGATAATCATTGTGAATTGCATAGAGCTGCTTGTTTACTCGGACGGCCACTTGGCCTCCAACGAATGGAAAAATGTTTATTGAATCTAATGAAACCGAATAAATTGATAAACGAGGAAAGGATTGTTATTTATATGGAAAATGATACGACTATTCCAGATCATAATATTATTGGTGCTGTTACATCTAGTGGCATCGATATTGATTTGCAACCAGTAAATAATTTAATGAACAATTTTTCGTACATCGATAGCAATAAATTGAATGATACATTTGAAATTATAGCTGATAAAAATATGTGCACACAACAGGAGTATGAAATTATGAAGGATAATTTATTGCTATATAATCACGCGCGGCTCATGTCCCAGGATAATAATCATAGTAAAAATTTTTTGGTATCGATTATGTTTTCACATTATGATTTGAATAATAACGGCCATTTGGATTATGACGAACTACGAACTATAACGTTAACAGAAAATTTGGATGAATTAAGCAACGGCTGTAAATTAAATGATATGTTACGGTATGATGATACTGATCATGACAACGAACTGAGTATAAACGAGTTTAATCAGGCATTTAGTAAACTATATAGTAAGTAATTAGTTAGTTTAATATTTATATCTGAAATTACATGCCAAATAGTTATTACGTTTTACTTTTCGCTGTGTCCTTCCTGTATTGACTTTAAAATATAGCTCAACTCATTCGACAACTTCGCCCCTTGTATAACCAAACACTCAAGCAAGTTTATCCTATCGGTACCTAAATCTCTCTAGTATCCCACTACAGTGCTCTTAGCATTACCTTCCACCTAAGTTTGTTTGCTGGAACAGGTTTTAAATCACTCCCTCGGTCGAGCACAAAAAATGCTTTTAGCTGGCATTACAACTAATCGATTGCATAATTCACAGCTAATCGATAAGCATTTATGCTTGAACTTTTCGAAATATGTAAAAAAGTTATAATTCATGTCTTGTTTCTACCAAGCAATTGGGACATGTATTGGAAAACGATTGACAAGAAATGTCTGCATTGATCCGAATGATCTTCGTATGGTACTTCAAATAGCATCAAATTGTTAAAACTGTAAGTTTTAAACTATATTTTGTTGTTATTTACCGTCATATTTTTTTTGCAAGTGTGCACTAATTAGACATACAATTTATCTAGTTATAGTGTAAAATTAATAAAACTTCGAATAATGAAAATTTTAATACAGAATTTTGAATTCTTATACAAGTAGTTCTGTTCTGAAGAAAATAAAATGTGCGTTTCATATGTTGTGCTTGTTATATTTCGAAATATATAGTATTAAACGTATATTAAATTTTCTTCATAATAGAACTACTTATATAAGAATTCAAAATTCTGGATTAACATTTTCATTATTTGAAGTTTTATTGATTTTACACTATAACTAGATAAGTTGTATATCTAATTAGTGTACACCTGCAAATAAAAATATGACGGTAAATACTTATTTTGGAAATTTCCCATACGAATATGACATTTCTCGTGTTGTTTATCCCCAACATATAACTGGTGTTAATCGGTGAAAAATTGCCCTATTATGGTGAGAACAATTAGAAGATGATACTATGTTGCACTGAATTTTCTCACTATTTACTTTCCCACTAAGTTACTTTCGGCACAGTAAGTATAGCAAATGGGTGAAATACCTGAATGCCAACAGCATTAGATTTAATAGAGTTAACAGCATTTGTAAGGTCAACAATATTGACATTGTTTTAAAACTAAAGCTCCATTCAGTAGATTTGAATATACCCCGTTATCAAAATTAACTGACTTAGGTACTAGTACTGACTTAGGCAGTAGGTACTAGTACTGTTACCTGGGAAAAATGAATTAAAGTCATTTGCTGTGAATTAAGATGGAGGTTTATCGCTAGCATATGAAACGCCAACAGATTTGAGGTAATGGCCAATTTAATTGTTTTTGTCTCCACCTGGTCTCAAGGATTTCGGAAGCGTAACCCTGTTCACTTCGATTGTGAACGAGTGAATGTTGTGCGCTAGTCTGCCTATATATTGTATCATCTGTTGGTGTTGATGTTGAATTAATAAGCATATCTGACAATGAACTTGTATTTGCATGATGTGATAATGTGGTAACACTAAGCTAACGTAGTTGACTTTGACGTCTGCCATCTGCATGACGTATTTGTATGAAAAGGCCATAGGTGTAATGCACTATCGGTAGAAGACAGCCAACTGCAACATATCCAAAATTGCAAATCAGCAAAAAGTGCATGAGACGCGCTCAAGGAATTCCACGAAAAGGATACTCCTGGTAATTGTGTCTATAAGACAGCAATTAGAAGTAGGAGGTAATGTGGAGGAACATGTAAATGAAATAAACGAATTATTCCAAAAGTTGATGTCACTGGGAGACGAAATTAAACCTGCATTTTTCGTTTATTAGGATGGCTGCCGAAGAGTTATGATGGGCTGATAACCGCATTAGAAGCACGATCGGAGGAGCAACTAAGTTCGAGTTTGGTTCGATCAAAGATAATCGCAGCGTATGAACGAATAAAGGATCGGTCGACAAATGGCATGAAGGAAGCCGCATTAAAAGTATCAATGATGGTGAAATCAGAGACTGAATGTTTTTTTTTGCAAAGGGGAAGGACATGTATGTAAAAGCAGTAAGTGTCACGCTTCCATACTCAATAAGTCGAAGGATTATAAAAGTCAGACGATATAGAAGCGAACATGGTGAACAATTAAAGAATCGAAAAACGGATTCCTGTTTGCAACAGAAAAATGCGATGGTTGGATACTGGATTCTGGAGCAACATCCCATATCGTTGGCAAAAAAGAATTATTTATCGAATTAGATTTATCACATCGTGAAAAAGTGTGCCTTGCAAATGGACAAGAAATTGTTTCTGAAAGAAAAGGTTCTGTTCGAGTAGCTTTTCTCAATGCAGCTATACAAAAACATATGTGAGGATGGAGATTGTGCTGTTTATGTCTGAAATCGATGGTGCGCACAAATGGTATGCTATTCTTGGACATCGAAATAGTCAAGACTCTTTTATCTAAAGGTTTATTCGACGGCATTGCGATCGCAAATTGCAAACATAATTGCAAAAAAAAGTAAACTGCGAAATATGCCTAAAGGGAAATTAAATTAAAAATTAAAAAATCGATCGAAAGCTGGGATTCACAAATCACAATAATCTACTTGTTACAGCATAAATCTGGAGAATTTGGAAAATTCATAGAATTTATCAAAATGGCCAAAACAATGTTTGAAAAGAAAATGAAGTTCTTGCTGTTGAATCGAGGAGAAGAATACTTATAGGTAAGAAATTAGAACGCAAAAATCGTACGCTAGTTGAAATGGGAAGATGCATGCTATTAAATCCTGGTCTGGGGTATACGTTATGGGAAGAAGCCATGATAAATTTCATACAAACCATAATGACCATGATAAATTTCATACAAACCGATTACCGACAAAACGAGTAGAAAAGACGCCATTTGAACGTTTCGTTTGGTAAGCGATAAAGTGCACGTACCAGACGAAAGGTGGCGTTAATTGGGCTCGAAAGCAATGGAAGCTGTTCTGGTTGGATAAGACAGTGCAACGAAAGCATACAGATGTTACATTTTGTTAACAAGAAAGCTTGTAATTAGCCGTGATGTGAAGTTTGTCTTTAAAGAGACGGTGACAAAAGGGATTGTTGAATCAGCAGATACTTCATCATCTGAAAACGACAGCAACGTTTCCACGGAAGATATTCTGACCAAAACAACTACAGAAAACTCATAAAAAGCCTGCTATATATTTTTATTAATAGCTGCTCAGATATTTCGGCAAGTGTTGCTATTTTGGCACAAAAGATCGAAACACCAACACAAACGGACTGGATGAAGGTAAAAAGAGTTTTAAAATATCTCAAGAGCACAATCGATTTTAAACTCAAACTATAGGAGGAAACACAGATGAGCCACTGCTAGGCTATGCTGATGCCAGTTGGGCAGAAAATCGAAAGATGGATGACCCAACACTTATTCTAGAAGACAACTAAAGCTCCCTTAAATAAATTGAAGAAGAAAAGATGTCAGATAGATCATAGCATATTGACACCCGAAAATTCTTCGTCAGAACGCTGTCTCTGACGAAGAATTTTCGAGTATCAATATGCTATGATCTATCTGACATCTTTTCTTCTTCAATTAATTTAAGGCCAATGGACAAATCAGATGCGAATACTGTCCAACTGAAAATATGTTGGC
The DNA here is from genome assembly GCA_963556175.1 of Tipula confusa. Lineage (NCBI taxonomy): Eukaryota > Metazoa > Arthropoda > Insecta > Diptera > Tipulidae > Tipula > Tipula confusa. Next base: position 2,177,149 of record OY744478.1, read on the forward strand.
CGTGTGAGTTTTTATAGGTACCACTTTCGTACTACAAATCTACTAATGCAACTGTTGTTAATGGCTAACAGTTTATATTTTCCTGATTTAGTTTTGGAGACACTTATTGTCGTTGCTTAAGTCATAATGGAAGGCTTTTTATTCTGCATGCTACGGGTTTATTGAATTTTTATGTGAATGTCCCATAATACCAGGCTATTTCCCAGCCATATCTCGTCAGTACGCGCTACTTCTCAAATTTCAAACTCATTTCCTACTTGATCAACTCTATATACTGAACTCCACGATCTGTTTAATAAGTCGACTATCGCTGGTTCCCCCATTATTTGACCCGAAATATTTTATACTAATTTATTCTTTATACTTTTAGGTATTTCCGTTGTATCATTAGATAAATCGCTAGAGATAAATCATCTATCGGCCCGTGTTGATGATAATGTTGAAATCAAATGTGATGTTACCGGGTCACCGTCTCCACCTATCATTTGGAAACGAAATAATATTGATTTATCTGTACTAAATGAGGATGAAGTACGAGTTTTCAATGATGGTAGTTTATATTTAACCCGAATTCAATTAATACATGCTGGCAATTATACATGCCATGCGCAACGGAACAAAGACATTGTGCAAACCCATGTTCTAACGGTTCATAGTAAATAAAAAAGTTACATACATTTTTCCTTTTTTTTAATATATGTAAATTTGTTCACAGCAATACCCGAAGTACACTTAGTTCCACGAATTCAATCGAAGCGGCCGGGTGAACATGCCGAAATTATTTGTCATCCAATCGGAGTGCCACATCCAAAAATTGAATGGTTAAAAAATAATGAACTGATCAAAATGAACGATTCAGTTGTTAAAAAAAAATATGATGCCGTTGGTAATGGAACAATTTTGATTATTTATAATATTGAGTATTCGGACACCGGTGCATATATGTGCCAAGCAACAAATATTGGCGGCAGTGTTCGAGATATAAGCTCATTAGTTGTAGAAGATGAACCAACTCCCACTATTATAATGGATAATAAAAAAATCATTGCTTTTCATGAGTATGGAATTACAATTTATGAAGCAGATGGTTGCCGTTTATATCATCAAATTCATGGTACTGATATAATTGCCAGCACCGAAGAATATGTTTGTGGTGATAAAAAAAGTATAGTATGCTCATGGGGTCGAGCAATTAATATCGGTACAAATTTTATTTATGTAAGCCAACCAGATTTAGATCGTGTCCTAATTCTTTCGATACTACAAATGACAATAGTCGATGTTGTAACAACGGATCGATATCCAGTCGAAATATTCTATGTTCCACATTTTGATCAGGTTTGGATACTAAATTGGCGTTTTACAAATAAAATAAATAGCAAGGTTATACAAGTGATCCGGGATGCACGTAAAAAGCAAAAACATCATACCGTCCATCCTGAACCAATCGACGGCCAATTTGATTTAGTCGATAATTTATTTATTCCATCAGCTGATTTGGAATTATCCCACTATAATTTTAAGTATGGCTATGTAACACACAAAAATCAACGTGGCCTTTATAAATTAGATTTGGCTAATTTACGGTATATGCGATCAGTCGATCTTACATTGTATAATTGTGTTCCGCAAAATATTGTATTTTCAGCAATATGTAAGTAGTTTTATGCCGAACGATTATCTTATTTTCCGATTTTTGTATATTTAATTCTTAATTTTAGATGGTTATGTAATAATATCATGTCGTGAACCAATTACAAATCGACCGCAAGGGCAATTAATTCTCGATTATTTAACGGATTCCATATTAACATTGAAACCAGAATTGAATGGTGTTCTAAAACTATCACCAGATTCACGGAATTTAGCAATTATTGATCATCGTAAAGATGGCTGTGTTGTGGTTGTAGTACAAAAAATTACCAAAAATGGTCTGGAATTTTTATTTGATGTAAAAACAAATCTAAATATAAGCGATGTCACTTTCTATGAAAGTCAAGTGACCAATGGATATGATCTCTACGCCAGTGCCAGTGACAAAGAAGATATACTTTATTTAAATTTGTTTACGGGTAAGTTGACTGCATGATTTTTTTTATCGTTTGATGGTTTAAGTGATTAAGAAATGATTACATGGGTGTCCAAAGTGACAACACATAGTTTGCACAAACCTTTTTGTATGAAGTTATTTTCATAATTTGTTCAGTAACTAATGCTGTGTGCCTTACTCGACTAAACTAACTAAACCTTAATTATAACGAGTTAGTTCCTGGTATATCTAGATAGATGGAACTACCACAAAAGTCACTTACTGTGCCTAAATTTGAAACTAGAATTAATGCTCTAAACAAACTCGAAGCACAATACGCGTCTATATGTCAAAGACGCGAAAAACACAAATAAAAAATATTCAATTCAAACTCGACGCGCGTTTTGGCATTTCCAAACTTTAACATAACCTACAATTTTATTGTGCTTATAGTGTTAAAATACAAAAAAACTTACATTTTACGTTATATACTTAACTATATCCTTTTATCTTTTTAACTATATCATTTTACATATCCTTTTATTGTTTTGTCAATACATACATGTACTAACTAATTTATGTTATGAATCTTTTGACGATATCTTTTATTTAGTTTCAACTGTATTAGATTTTTAAATATTTTTGGTGAAAGCACAGCTAAAATATTTAAAAATCTACCACTAATTTATGTATTATATAAAACTGACATTTCGAAGCGATACCACAGAAAAAGATATACAGATATCGTAGTTTAATAGCCATTAATTACATGGGAATATTCAGCTATTGAAATATGTTCAAACTCGAATCTAGCCAGTTTCGAAAAGGACAATATAATATAATTAATATATTGTTTATCTCTTCTATTTTACGTTTACTATGTAAATAATAAAACAACGTTTCATTGAAATATATGAACCAATTTTAATTCCCCTTTTCTGTTTTGTGAATGAAAAAAGAAAAATTAACACCGACGGATCAACGATAATAAACTTCGGTTGACGAGAACATCAAACAAGATAAACAGAAAAAAGTAAATTACAACAAATGATCTACGTTATTTTAAATATTACACAACCATTTTGAAGCTAACGGTTGTTGCTTTTTGCTATATTTATTATGATCAAAAATTTGATTTTCTATAGATATATATTTATATTTATATATATATATATATATATATATATATATATATATATATATATATATATATATATATATATATATATATATATATATATATATATATATATATATATACATATATAAATATATATATATATATATATATATATATATATATATATATATAAATATATATATATATATATATATATATATATATATATATAAATATATATATATATATATATATATATATATATATATATATATATATATATATATATATATATATATATATATATATATACATATAAGTAATTAATAAATTATGAAAAATGAAAAAAATATCTTTAAATTGTATCGATTGTTGATCGACACGGTTTAAAAGGAAATCTATTTGTAATAACTTGTGTCTTGCGTTTGGCTTGATTTTGCCAATAAAAAATTACTTCTACGCACTGTTCAATTTTATTCCTCTACCGCGCCATATTGCCAGCCGTTATTTAAAAACAATAAAATTTACAACTTCTTAGAAACTAGCTTGGAATATTTAAAAAATATTAAAATTGTATCCAAAAACGAAAATTATTTTAAATTCATTAAAGGGTTTCAACTAACAATAAAAAGTCAACTTGGTCTGATTGACTATTTGGAAAAAAACGGTATAAAATTTATTTTAACGGGTAGAACCAATCAAGATGCTCTTGAAAATTTATTCTGACAACTTCGATGAAAAGGAGGATTCAATTATATGCCAACAAGCTACGATATCGGTTATCATTTTGCAAATATCCTAGTAGCTAAAATACTATACAAATCGAATCACTTTAACTGTATCTTAGAAGATACTGAAACGATAGAGTTTGATTGGGACCTTTTTAGGAAAAATTATAAATCGAGCATCAAAGTATACAATGTGGAAAACGACGGCTGTCCAATTGAAGAGTTGGATATGGCAATCGAAAATCTAGATATGGGAAATTTAGAAAGCAATGCTATAACATATTATGCAGGATATTGCTTATATAAAAAAATCAAATGCGAATCGTGTCAGTTAAAACTGTACAAAGTAAATGAAACCTTCTGCAACATCGAAAAGTTTATTACAGAAAAAACTATGACAAATAAAACAGTAACTTTGGATCTTTGAAAGTTCCTTCCGAGGAATTCGTTTTAATTGCGAAATTAGTTTTCAAAATTTTTGAATCAAATTTTGAACTAGAAAGTCACCTTCCAAATATTCGAGAAAAAGTAGCATCAAAAAGTTATAGAAATATATCTCAATTATATCCTACTTTTCTTCCGAATATTGACGATCTTTGCTATAAACATTTTGAAGATTTGATTTCCTTTTTTATATTGGTTCTTATCCGAAAAAACTGTAAATGGTATTAAATGATGAATTTTCGAACAAAAAATCTAAACAAACAACTAATTTTCGAACGACTCCAGCTTCAACGAAACCAAAAATTTTAAATAATTAAATATTGTGCAAGCGAAGATAAATAAAACTATTATGTTGTTTACTTTTTTTTTAATGAAATAAAATATTTTGTTTGTCTTTTGATAAATGTATGTTCTTATTTTTCATTATTATGTTGTTGCATTTTTTGAAAATCTAAAGAAGTCATTGTAGGCGGTGAAAACTGTCAGCATATTCGTTGCAGTTTTACCTCACGCACAAAATCATAGATACTTATTATTATTTCGAATAAAAGACATTTTTAAGTTGTTTTTTATTGATAATTAACCTAAATTATATTTCAAGTCTCCTAATGCTATCTTGAATATTTATAAAACAAATTCAATCGTATCAAATATAGTGGGAAACAGCAGAAGTTATCCATATTACAATGCAATCAATTTAATTTAAAATATATGTTGATATTGAAAATTAAAAAGTAGAAATTGTCTAAAACTTCTTACACGTAAAACTTCTTATCATGTACAAAGTTTGTAGCCAATATTTTTTAAAATGATTTTTATTACTACATTACTAATTTAAGTATGCCGCTTTTGGCTCGAAATTAAAAAACCTAATTGATGCCTAAATTTTTCATTATGATAGTCAACTTGTTAACAATAACTAACACAATAAAATATGTATTATCATTTCTAAAACAATCTGAAACAATCTTATTTGGTTATGTTTAAATGTTGTTGCAATTAATTTTTTTAATGTTTTATTACACAGAAATTAACTTTATTATCAGTGTATGATAATTTTTTCAAATTTACTCTAAGAATCACTCATTATTAGATTACCATCACAAACCAAACTTATACCAGTGTCCGGTACAAATGAAAATAGTGAATTTTAAAACTACAGTAACATTTTTTTATATCATTCATAAAACAATAAATTTGAATTGGATAATATTTATCCTATCGTTTTTGTTTTATTTAAATCGTAAACGTAAAGTAGAAGAAATATACAAATATACAATTGTATATCGTGTTAGTATTAGAAACGAAGTTTCGAAGAATTACGAAAAACACTGCTGCATACATAAAATATAAAACATAATTTCCTTCAAATTACAACACCAACAAGTCTAAACACAAAAAGATTATAATTTTTACATGTAAAACAAAAAGTATAAACTTTCATTTCATTAAGGAGGAGAACTGTTGATATTAAAGAATATACGAATAAAATTGAACAGTGCGTAGAAGTAATTTTTTATTGGTAAAATCAAGCCAAACGCAAGACACAAGTTATTACAAATAGATTTCCTTTTAAACCGTGTCGATCAACAATCGATA
>OY744478.1:2185568-2223068 GCA_963556175.1 Tipula confusa
ATATATATATATATATATATATATATATATATATATATATATATATATATATATATATATATATATATATATATATATATATATATATATATATATATATTATTACTAATAAAACACTTTGCCGTCAAATGCTTATAAACTCAATTGGACCTACACATTTTAAGTTGTTGGTTTCATTAATTGCCCCTAAGACAGTCAACGAAGTCGAGTACGATGACTTAATGAAAATGTTGGAAACTCATTTGTGCCCGAAAAAAAACATACTAGTAAGTCAACACCGATTTTTTTCCACATATCAAGGCGAAGAACATACAATAGCTGATTATGTGGCATTACTCCGGCGGAATACAAATGAGTGCGAGTTTGTGTCAAAGTGTGCCTGCAAGGCTGACATATCAAACATTTTACTTCGAGCCCAATTTATACGCGGCATTAACGACAACACAATCCGGGAGCAATTACTTCAATCGGAAGAAGACGATTTCGAAAAAATAGTACAAAAAGCTTTATCATTAGAAGCCTCAAAAATCGATTGTCGTGAACTGACTACAAAGCAACCCATCAATAATGCCGTAAACAAAATTCAAGCCAGAAATTCAAACCGTCAAAAAAGTCGTTCCAGGGCTCAGTCTTCAAGAGCACAAGGTCGTTCAAAATCTAGAATAAACTACGCCCAGTTGGGAATCGACAACTTGTGCATACGCTGTGGTAGAGACAACCACAAAACACAGGACTGCCGTACTAATCCACGTAATCTCAAGTGTAAATCGTGTGGGAAAAGTGGTCACATAAAACAAGTGTGCATCAAAACATTAGTCAAAACTTCAAACCATAGTTCAACTCATAGAAATGATGATCATGACGAACCAGTTCACCAAATGTATGGTATTAACCAAATCGTCGATATATTTTGCAATCAGCACAATAAAAATAACGATGCTGATAAGTACTATGCTACGGTGGAAATAAATGGACACCGTCAAAAATTTGAGGTCGACACTGGTGTTGGTTATACATTAATACCAAGGAATCAATATACTCAGCTGCAAATAAAGGCACCACTGCATCCTTCAACAATTGCTTTCCGATCATATACTAAAAATATTATATTTCCTGATGGTAAAATCGAAGTTCAAGTCAAATACAACAACTGCACAGCAAATGAGGAGTTGTACGTAGTTCCTCGCGAATACGATGCGCTCTTAGGCCGGGTATGGATTCGCCATTTAGGAATCGACCTTCATGAAGTGGACAGCCATCATTTCAACAATATCAATGCATTAGAGGAAAATAATTGTGATTCAATTTCAGATATTGTTGACAAGTTTGAGGACGTTTTTACAGAAAAAGTAGGTTGTGTTCCAAATTTTGAGGTCACACTCCAGCTTCGTCAAGGTTCGAAACCAATATTCTTCAAAGAACGAGAAGTTCCACATGCACTTCGAGAACGGGTTGAAAAGGAACTCGATGATTTAGAAGCAGCTGGGATTATTACAAAATGTGAAAGGAGTGATTGGGGATCTCCCCTAGTGATCATTACAAAACCAGACGGTGGTATTCGACTCTGCGTCGATTATAAGCCAGGCGTTAATCCTCAACTAGTTTCTGCAAATTACCCAATACGGCGTGTCGATGAAATTCTAAATAATCTCAAAGGGTCAAAATATTTCTGTCGACTTGACCTCTATAAAGCCTTCCTGCATCTTCGAGTAAATCCAGAATCAACCCATAAGGGAACATACAACGTAAATCGTCTATCGTTTGGCATTAAAACTGCGCCAGCGGAATTTAATCGCATCATTGAGCAAATTCTATCTGGATTAAACAAAACTATGTCATATTTCGATGACATTATAATACATGGCACAACCGAGGCTGAATGTAAAAACAACTTGATAGAGTGTCTGAAACGTCTAAAACAACATGATCTACATCTAAATAAAACCAAATGCTCATTTTTGCAAACTCAGGTGGAATATCTGGGACACGTCGTACGCTATAATAAAATTTCAAAATCGCCTTCAAAAATTCAAGCAATCGAAAATATACCTCGACCGACTACAGCAGATGATGTCCGAAGATTTTTGGGCATGATAACGTATTACACCAGATTTATACCCGAAATGTCTTCGATAACACATCCATTACGTCAACTGCTCCAGAAAGATAACAAATTTAATTGGTCCGCAAAATGTGAAGCTGCGTTTATCAAACTTAAAAATATTGTTGCCAGTGATCAAGTCCTGATGCCTTTCGATCCGGAACTGCCAGTTATAGTCGCTTGTGATGCCAGTCCTACAGGTATAGCAGGCGTACTCTCACACCTAGTCAACGGCATAGAACGTCCAGTTGCTTACGCATCAAGGTCATTAACAACAGCTGAAACAAATTATAGCCAGTTAGATCGCGAAGCATTAGCAATCATCTTTACAATAAATCACTTTTTTATGTATCTCTACGGCAGGAAATTTCAACTAGTCACCGATAATCGTCCATTAACTCGCATTTTCCATCAACACAACAAGATGCCCGCCATGACAGCAGCAAGGTTACTGCGCTACGCCGAATTTCTGTCAAGCTTCGATTACGAAATAGTCTACAAGAAGGGATCGGAACACACAAATGTTGATTGTTTATCTCGTGCAACACAATTGAATGAAAAACCATCTACAGACAAAATTATCAATGAAGAGGTAAATGAAGTATGCAGTCAATCAATTTTCGAAATCTCCAGTGAACACATAAATGCGGCGACGTTAGCAGCAGAGACAGCAAAAGATCCAGAACTTTCAACAATCGTGGCAAATCTACAAAATGGTGCGGATAACGAGGGAAGATACACGCTCGATAATGGTGTTATATTCAAGGGTCAAAGAGTTCTCATTCCAATTAGCCTCCAGCCTCAAATACTTCAAGAATTACATCACACCCATCCAGGGATTACGAAAATGAAGCAACTGGCGAGAAGATACTGTGTTTGGAAAGGAATCGATCGGGACATCGAGAGAATGGTACGTTCATGTGAAGCCTGTGTTGAAGTCCAAAATAAACCTTCAAAAGCCCCACTACACCAGTGGTAAGAACCAGATGAAAACTGGGAAAGAATTCACATCGATTACGCAGGGCCTTTCCAAGACCATAATTTTTTAATTGTCGTCGATACCAAGTCAAAATGGTCAGAATTTAAAGTCATACGCGACTCACCTACGACACAAAGTACTATTAACCTTCTAACCGAAATTTTTTCTACGCATGGATTCCCATCAGTAATGGTATCAGACAATGCTTCAATTTTCACCAGTGAGCAATTCACATCTTTTTGCAGTAAAAATGGTATTTTCCAAAAATTAATCGCCCCGGGACATCCTAGTACAAACGGATTAGCTGAACGCAACGTGCAAACATTAAAACGCAAATTAAAAGCTATGTCATCGGAACCAGGGTCGTTACAAAATAAAGTTAACGAAATTCTTCAAAGATATAGAGCAACACCTCTCAGCTGTGGGAAGAGTCCAGCTGAACTTTACTTCAATAGACGAATACGAATTAAACTAGATGCGTTAAAGCCAACAATGAAATATAATACTACAAAACCAATACCGGGTGTTCGTCAGATAAGCGTGGGAGAAAGAGTTCAAGTCATACATCTTCGAAACAACAAAACTGTATGGAAAATAGGTACGGTACTACGGAAACTTGGACAACTCCATTATGTTGTAAAGTTAGATGATGGATATACACTTAAACGTCACATAGACCAACTTAAAGCTACGAAAGTTCAACAACGTAAAGTACGTTTTGCACCAGACATTGCTGATGGCAACATTGATTCAAGTTCCTCGTCAAGTAATTCAAATACACCTTTACATCAACAAAATCAATGTTACCGCCAGTATATTCTTGAAACTTCAAACCAACAAACACAACCTAGTCAGGATCAAGCTGCACCCATAAACCCTCCAGGGATCCAGGAGCTGCACATATCTCAACCAACTCAACCAATTCAGGGTCAAGCTATTCGTAGGTCTACAAGACCACGCAACATGCCAACTCATCTTCGTGATTATGTTCCCTGAATAATTCATATTTCCAGTTCTCAATTAAGCGTGGGAGATTGTTATAACCCATTGCACATTGTTATAACCCATTGCACACATAATGTAAATTTGGCAACACTATACAAATGTCATTATTGCTAGTGTGCTTCTTCTCATTATTCGTTCAAGTCTTGTATTAACATTCGTAGAATAAAGATTATTATAATAAAGCCTTGTAAATTACGCGTGCTTTTAAATTCGAGTTCACGGCCAGAAAATACATAACATATATATATATATATATATGTATATATATATATATATATATATATATATATATATATATATATATATATATATATATATATATATATATATATATATATATTTATATATACATAATGTATATATTTTGTATTTTATAGCAAGTTCTAATGACGCATATATGCATGTATTTAATTTTTATTTTCATTCCCACTGTAGTAAACAAAAGCCAAATTTAAAATGATTTATTTTTGACATTTATCTGAAATGATAAATACCATTTACATTTAATAAATACCCAATTCACTCAGTTGCTCAATTATCAAAATAGCAACTGAATTATCTAAATAGTAACTCATTTTCAAATCTGTTGATTCATGTCAATCGAAAGTGCCTTACCTGCATCGTAGTTCATTTCACAATTAGAATTATTTAATGTGCCGTCGTCATCAGGAAACAAAATGTTATACCAAGTATTCTTTAAAACTTCCTTGTTAACGTCACTCCAGCCACGATAAAGGCACCAAATTGCGTGTTTTATGTTGAAGGGTTTTATAAAATTTGACACTTGTTCTGCCGTGTTGAATTTTTATATTTTGCTTATCATTTGTTTCCGGTAATGGCACTTTAAACTTCTAATGACAACCTGATCAATTGGTTGTATCAAAGAGGTGCAATTTGGGGGCAAATATTTTACAATGATATTTTTTTGTCTGAATTTAGTGACATATATCTGAATGTGCAGGATAGTTATCAAGTAACAACAAAATGTATATGCCTGTGGAGCTGTAACTTCTAGATAGCAACGCTACCATGATAAAACAGATGTCCCGGCAGTAATAGATTTTGAAACAGTCTGTGGAGCTGTCATTGCTGCAAGAGCGCCATCTAAATGAAGCATAGTATGATGCTTATTTTGCACATATGGCAACTGCTGCTGAAACTGCACTGGCCGGCCATATATGAACTTTGTAGGCAATTAAAGCACATTTTTGATGGCTTAACAGTCTCTCGGTTCTTGGAAGCTTCGTGCGCCTTGCACTTAGAAATGATTGCCCAGTGTTGATTGCGATGGATCACGCTTTAAAGTTTCCTGGTGCTGATGATTACGATTGGTACGGCATATCCCACATGAAATAAAACACAACCAACACCAAAACCTTTTAGACCAAATCGATGCGTCGTCCAATTCCTGCACCTGACCCAGTTATGATAACTAATATAGGAGATATTTCTGGTACATAAAGAGATCAAAAATATTTCCTATCCTGCTCTAATTTAACTACCATAAACTAACCTAAACTATCGATTAAATGAAAATAAGATTTTTATGATGTTAATTTAAATTTTAATCTATAATTAGAGAGCGGAAAAAATTAATTTTAGTTAAATATATAGCTACCCTCGTCTTAATTTTCTTAATTACTATTTAGTAAAAATATAATTAATTATAAAAAAAAAACAAATATTACAAAATAAAAAAAATATAACTTTAAATAATACTATAACAAGTTATAGTTGTTAGTACCACCAACACAAAATCGGATAAAATTATTTTTACTAAAGGAATACATCATCTGTGTGTTGTGGTACGGTTAAAATTTCGAAAGACCGGGGTAAACAAAAGGAATGGTAGGGTAGAAATGGATGAAAGATTTTTGATGATTTTATTTAACTCCTAATGGAATTAATTAAAAATATCGTCACCTCACAAGCAACACTGATGCAACTGCTTATGGATTCTAGCAGTTGCACAAGCAACTGCTATAATCCATAATCCAACTGACTATGCTAGATCTGAGTTTCTCCGACCGCTGACACCTATACGTCATTTAAATAAAATTGTAAAAAAAAATTTATTAAAAAAAATTCGAAAATAAAACATTATTCCTTGTGTCACAAAAAAAACATTTCCATCCAAACTCAATGGTAAAGATACTTAAATTCTATAAATTTAACTTAAATTTATTAAAAACTGAGTATTTGTTTCTCTCCACCCTCCGCTAACAAGCAGCTTACAAACTTCTTCTAAGTTGGTTGTGGTCAAATAAGGAAAGGATTAAGGGAATGTAAATTCAATTGGATATGATATCTAAGATCAACCCATCTAGCAAAGGCAGTCATAACTCCACTAACAGCGTGAGTGAGCTCATTGCACTGGTGATGATCGTTTCTACCATATAAAACCCTCTGGTCATGCCTAGTAGTTTTGTCCCCGTATCTCAAAATCTAGATTCAAATCCCACTTCAGGGGATATACATTGTGTGAGAGACAACACGTTCCCTACCCATGTACCATTGGAACAAAAACTCACCGGTTATTGCTATGCTAATCTGATATAATTCGCAATGTGATGGTTACCAAGCTTATGATCAAAACTGGATTCAAATACTCGTCCTCTAGCAGACACGAGAGTTAACCACTTGATACCACACATTCAGGACATACCTACAATTAAACTGGGTGGACTTATAATCCCATCCCGAAGGATGATAAATTAAAAATTAAATTAACGAAAGTAAAAAACGCGAACTTAATTATGAATTGTTCATCAGATCAGCGAAATTGTTTTAAAAAAAATATTTCGAGACTGGTGCTTTACATGTTAACACAGGCTAACGGAATGAGACGTCAAACTGTCTGAAAAAAAAGTACAGAATCAAACCCATTCACCCTTACTGCGTCGACATGAAAAACTGTTCACCTACTTGTACGAAAACAGTAGATATGCTAAATAACTAACAAAATTAAATAAGTTTTGAACCAAAACTTCTGGCTTCTAAACTTGACAAAACACTTATTGTTACTGATAACTCGCCGGTTACAGTTAAAAATTTCCTTGACATCTGATACAACTATACTTATGTATAGTTGTATCGGATGCTTATGTCCATGCCTGTAGTCAAATACCCTATAACGACAGCGGTTGACGTCATTATTTTAATTATTCAGATGTAGATGTTGTGCGAAGCAAAGCTCAGTTTCGATCTGATGAGGAATCGTAAATAATTTTTGTTAAAAATTATTTGTCATCTCATCAGGCCATGGCGACCGAGTGCTATGTGTAATAGCTACTTTACGCTCTATATATATTTATGTACAGTGTACATGTAGCGTTAGCGAATTATATGGAATTGCACGAAATATCTGAATAATTTTAATTGTGTGTGTAGCGATGGTCGCTACAGTACTCCTCTGCGAGTGATTGTTCTTACTCTGAATGAAGTGATACCGTAAGAATATGACGTGCTTATGTTAAGCTTACTCTTGGTGAAAGCCATCGCGATCTCGTAGATACCCAGTGTTAGGGGAGAACTCTAGATTGGCTTGTTGCGGTATGTGACGAACCCATGTCGAGTTAAGATAGAAGAAGAATGAATCAGAAGAAGTGTTGCGTGTTGCATATCACGTCGGGGTCACCATTATAACGACAGCGGTTGACGTCATTATTTTAATTATTCAGATGTAGATGTTGTGCGAAGCAAAGCTCAGTTTCGATCTGATGAGGAATCGTAAATAATTTTTGTTAAAAATTATTTGTCATCTCATCAGGCCATGGCGACCGAGTGCTATGTGTAATAGCTACTTTACGCTCTATATATATTTATGTACAGTGTACATGTAGCGTTAGCGAATTATATGGAATTGCACGAAATATCTGAATAATTTTAATTGTGTGTGTAGCGATGGTCGCTACAACCCATTCACTGGCAGAAATCCTACGCTGAACAGCTAAGTACATTGTATCCTGAACGTGACTCAAACTATATGAGTAGACTGGCAAAACCTCATCCCAAGAGATGGCAATTTAAATTTTAAAACTGAAGTGAAATTTCCAGCTGTTGGACAAAAGAAAAGCATTAACTTTCTATCCCTATCGAATTAACAAAATGACGAACTAAACCAGCATATAAATACTGATCGTAAATCACCTTATTAATTTGTGTCAGCTAAATTGCGCCATCCCGCTTACCTTTGGTAAGGGCTGGTCGGATGGACACAATTCGGCTAGAACAGAATAGTAAAGAGAATTACTTTAGGGAGGTTTTTTTCTTTTAGTGCCACTTGTAATAAAGTAGACACTTAAACTTTATTTAAGGAGCGATTTTTTTTTGTCCCCAATTTGGGAATGATTTGACTTTACAGTGATGAGTTTAACCACGGAACGATACGTACAATGACCTGAGAATGTGACGCCTATACTCTGCCAGAAAGGAGTGGTCACATTACTACAGTGGACCGGATCGTTCACCCTCGTTAAATCACTCTGCAAAATCGCACTAATCTATACTTGTTACGAAAACAGTAGAAACAAGAGACACGAACTTTGAAACAATTGTGAGATTACCCACACACAAGGTCAGTATAAAAAAAAACAAACTTTCAACAATTTCACTGACAATTACACTTTTTCACATTTCTACTGCAATTAAAACACAAAAACCGTCAAAATTTCAACCACTACCGTAATTACTAATTAATTGCGGAGTGCGAGTTGGGACCTGCCACCAATGAACGTGTAATCAGGGATCAAGCAGATGCAAATTCACCGTTATTAAACTATCACAACACAAGTAGGACCCACCATATATTAGGTCAGGCAAGCCGCAGCCCTACCGATGTTAGAACAGTTTGTTTCGTGTTTTAATCACTACACTTAATCACTTGTATTCACAAAAACCTATTTATTTATCCATCAAATCACTGAAAATAATAATTAAATTTACCGAATTTGTGTGGCCTCGAGTTTGGGCGCCACTTGTAATGTAGTGGGCACAACTTTTATTATTGTACCGATGTTTTTGGCCCGTGTTTGGGCGCCACTTGTAATGAACAAGACTCAGGCGCAAACCTGAGTCCTGAACAATTGCATAGATTGTCCAATGCACTCTCCACCGCAGCTTTATATATCCCGGTAACTCAGTGCAAGGATATGGTCGTGGGTGTTGGTGGAGTCGCTTTTGGACCTTGATAAGCTGCAAGTTAAATTTGGTGAATCAATAGATTCGAAAAAGGTAAAAAGGGGAATAAGAAAATTCGGACCACCAATCCGATAGAAGAAAAATGTGAGCCCCTGTGACGGCTCACATCTTGGTGGAGAGAAAACAAAAAAAACTCAATAAAAAAAAAATAAAAATTAGATTAACATTAAAAATTTATTAAAATAAAAACTTAAAATTAAAAAAAATTACAACAAAAAAACTTACATTTGAGGAACGAAAAAACTACGGTCGTCCGACGGCCGCCCGGTCCAAAACTCACCACCAGAAGAACGTGTTTTTCCAAAACTCAAAAATGCGTCCCACCAAAAAGAAATGTCTTAAAACAAATCTCAATTATCATTTATGGTGGGGACGGTCATTATACTCTAACCCCATAAGAATTATCAGTTAAGAGGAGAAAAAAATTATGCCATAAATGCATAAAAATGTGAATTAACAAGTACACTGCCCTTACCATATACTTGTTATTACTTGAAAAAATATTTTTTTTTATTTGAGTAAGAAACTTATAGTTTCCTATTACAATTTGATTTTATAAATTATGTTTTATAATTTGTTTTGCAATGAACGAAAAAAATAATTAAAAATGACCGAATTGGTAAAGATGTTTTGGGTTGAATGAATTTAGCTTGGAACGGGCCATTAAGTGCCACCCGTTACAGATCAAAAAACATGTCGCACTGCATGCCGCACGTAGAAGCGGATCATATAAATCAAATAATTCATTACATAATTGTTAGCTAGTACGGAGTGACGGGAGTAATACATTCTATGAATAAACTTGTAAACTACAAAACACCGACAATTTTCACCCACTTTTTAAAAAGCTTAAAAGTTAAAAGTGAGTGAAAATTGTCGGAGTTTTGTAGTTTACAATTTTATTCATACAAATTGCATAAATATGCAATTACATTAATTTTTGCAATCAGCCACTGTCAATTTTTAATAATCCATACAAAAAATCAGTTTCAAATTTACTTTGCTATTTAATTATACAACAAATAGATGACAGTTCTGTCAGAAAAAATATTCTAAATATTAAAAATAAAATTTGAAAAAAATTCAAAAAAATAATGGGGATTCCGGAATTAATTATAAATATACCCAAAATTTTAGTGTTTAAAATATATAAATAAAACTATTTCAAAGATTTAATGTTATGATCTGTGGTTATCTGTGAACTTAGTGTATAAAAGTTTTTAAGTCCAAAAATTGTTTTTTTTTTAGGTTTGAAATGGTTTTTACTAATGTGAATGAGCGGATCGAGGAATGCCTCTGATCAAGTTTGCCATTTGGTGCTGTGTACAAATGTGTTACCAAATCAACCGTTATTTATGTGTGACTTTTGTGAAGGCAGTTATGCCAAATGTAAAGAATTTTTTACTAAAAATATAAATTGGATTTGTTTTAGTGAATGCCAGAACCAATTTTTGGGTTCCAAAATCAACAATACCACGTTGCCAAATCAAGTTGGTGTGACAAACAGCGATAATGGCCTATAGACTGATATAACAGAAATTAAAAATTTTTAAATATTAATTCAACCAAAATATATCTGTAGCAAACAACAACACAAACCGGACACCAACACAAATATCGACCCTTGGCTATCGTACACGGACACGAATCGGAAACTGGAACATCAGAACTCTTACAGAAACATCAAGGCTAGCACAAGTAGAGAAGGAAATGAAACGTTATAACATCGAGATTCTCGGCCTCAGTGAAACCAGATGGAAAAACAGTGGAGAAATAAACACGAGCAATGGAAATTATATGATATTCTCTGGTAGAGACGACACACATGCACAAGGCGTGGGCATATTAACAACAAATAAAGCAAAGAAAGCATTGATGGAATGTCAACCAGTTAACAGCAGAATTATAGTGGCAAGGTTCCATTCAAAAATAAGAAACACAACTATCATTCAGTGCTATGCCCCAACAGAAGATGCAAAAGATACAACAAAAGATGAGTTCTACGAGCAGTTACAAACCACAATAGCAAGAACGCACAGAAATGACGTCAAAATCATGCAAGGAGATTTCAATGCAAAAATTGGTACAGACAACATCAACCTAACCACTATCATGGGAAGAAATGCATTGGACTCTGTGCGAAATAACAATGGAGAAAGACTTGTCGACTTCTGTAGCACAAATCAATTGTTCATAGGCGGCAGTAGGTTTCCACACAAAAATATACATAAATACACATGGACATTACCGGATGGCAGAACTAAAAATCAGATAGATCACGTAATGATCAATAAGAAATTCCTCACATCACTACAAGATGTAAGAACAATGAGGGGCGCAGATGTACACAGCGATCATCAACTGGTAATAGCACAATTCAAGATCAAGCCAGCAGCTGTAAAACATTCGAAGACAAATAGGAGGAAATTTAACACAAATAGATTGAGAGACATTGAAACAAGAAACACTTTCAATGAAACGCTCCAACTCAATCTCCAGTCTGAAGCCACCCTTATAGAAGAAAGATGGAACCAAGCAAAAGAAGCCTACATCAAGACTGCCACGGACGTACTCGGCTACAGAGAATACAATCGGAAACCTTGGATCAGTGATGATACATGGCAGAAAGTTGAGGAACGCCGTCAGTTTAAGTTGCAAATGTGCCAACATAACACGGAAGAGGTGAAACGTAGATACGAAGAAACAGCGCGTCAAGTAAAGAAGATGGCAAGAAATGATCGAAGAAAATATACAGAAAGCATTCTCAAAGCTGCTGAAGAGGCAGCAGCAATCCAAAATATGCGAGCACTACACCAGTGTGTAAGAAAGGTCACTGGTAAAATAACAAATATACCTTCTATAAGGGACACTAATGGTCAAGTACTAACAACAGATGAAGCGCAGTTAAAGAGATGGAAGGAATATTTCGAAGAAGACGTCGTCGCCGATCCCGAAAATCTCCAGTCATTAATTGACATCAATAACGAAACTAGCAACACCCATCCACCAACGGAACGGGAAGTTAAAGATGTCATTAATAGACTGAAAAACAATAAGGCCGCTGGAACATACAATATAACCGCCGAAATATTCAAAGGAGATTCATCTACAACTGCAAGCATATTAACACCAATAATCCAAGAAATCTGGAATTCTGGGAGAAACCCACTAAAATGGAAAGAAGGCTTGATAATTACGATATCCAAGAAAGGTGACCTAAGAGAATGTAAGAACTGGCGAGGTATCTCCTTCCTCAACACAACAATAAAGGTACTCGCAATGATCATCCTTGACAGAATCTCACCTACGATCAATGCAAAATTAAGAAACGAACAAGCTGGGTTTAGACCAGGAAGAAGTTGCACTGATCACATCAACACAATCCGTATCATCACTGAGCAATCCAATGAATAGAATTCACCATTGTATATGGTCTTCGTCGATTTCGAACGCGCATTCGATACGATAAACAGGAACGCAATATGGCAGACTCTTTGTGAAATGCGCAACCCAAAGAAATTAATTGAACTCATACAAAAAATGTATCGAGATGCTGGGAACCGAATTCAATACGGCAAACAAAGTGAAACATACTACAACACTCGAGGAGTAAGGCAAGATTGCGTACTCTCACCAATGCTGTTCCTAACCGTATTAGACAGTGTAATGCGGAAACTAGATAACAAGTCCCCTAATGGCATTCAATGGGGGTTAACTGGTAAACTCAATGATTTGGACTATGCAGACGACATATGCTTGCAGAAAGTGGAACAGCTATCAGATCTAGCTAATGAAGTTGGTCTCAAAATGAATATCAAGAAAACCAAGGCGATGAGACTCAACACAAATTTAACCACACAGATGCACTGTTGATGTACACTGTTGATATACAAATTGAAGATGTAAATTTATTCGTATACCTTGGTTGCACAGTAACGAAAACAGGTGGAACAGAAGAATACATACACAAATGTATAAATAAAGCCAGATATACATTCAACATGTTACACAAAGTCTGTAATACTTCTGTCCTGTCGCGCAAGACCAAGATACGAATGTTCAACTCATGTGTGAAATCGGTACTACTGTATGGGTGTGAGGCATGGAAGCATACAGGAAAAATCATACAGAAGCTACAGGTATTCGTAAACAAATGCCTTCGACGAATACTTAAGTGCTTCTGGCCTAACACGATTAGTAACATCAATCTGCACATAACAACATGTCAGTCAGACATTGAGACCAAAATAAAGCGACAAAAATGGAGATGGATTGGCCACACACTAAGGAAGGCATCAAGTGATATAACGAGGATGTCATTAGACTGGAATCCATAAGGAAAAAGAAAGGTTGGAAGGCCAGCAATGACATGGAAGAGAACGATGCTACCAGAGGCAGACACCTGGGAAAATCATGGGCGGAAATATAAGCAATAGCCCCAAATAGAGTAAGATGGTTCAGAATAGTGGACGCCCTATGCTCCTAAATTGGAGATAAAGGGGAAAAAATATCTGTTGCGAGAATTCCACAATGAAACATTTACTGTTAGTATTTTTAAAATGGGACAAAAAAATTAATTTAATGGTTGTATGAACGGAACACCCGTTACAAAAATACAAAAAAAATGTGTCTGTGTTAGTTTACTAACGGTAGTTTATAGTAGTTTAAAGTAATGTATCCATTCCGAAAAACCAATTTGTAAGTTAAAATGCTAAAATCTTTTGTAACAAGATTCACACACAGCAGTAGAGCTTTTGATTAAGATATCAAACTTTTAAATCTGTCGGATTTTGTTGAAATGGAATCATTGTTGTTGAATCAGCACTGGAATGATATTCTGTTAATTCAAGATCATAAATTAGCTTTTTCTAATTTTTTGTATACTTTCTTCAATATCGTCAAGACAAGTGAAAATATTACAGTAACTCGAAAGCGAGAGTTAGTTGGTTTAATTTTTAATTTTATTTTTTATTATCGGTTTTATTACAACTGAATTACAATTCATCCAGTAATTTGTCTTTAATATCTGATGTTCAATTTGTGTGGATAACCCATCGGTTAGTCGCGAATTAATTTATTTTATTCTGGCTGCCCTAGTTCTAGAGGTCTCGTTCTTAGGAGACGTCTAACTAAGTTTAAGGTCAAGTGACATTTGGTGCTCCGACATAAAATCTAGATAGAATAAGGCCTAGATCCTAGAATTAGGGAACACTCTCCTTTCACTTCTGCAGCTTCTCCAGTTGCTGTTATAAGGTTGTATCGAATCATTCCATATGCTCTTGTAGCACCATGCCACGACGTATAACTGGTTGTTTTTCTAAACCAGTTGGGAAATCTGAACAGTGACCCAGGGGCTATCTCCCACTTTACCCAGCTTTCGCCCCGCAAAGCTGGTGGCCGCTGTAAGAATAAATCTCGAATTTACTAGACTTATTCATTATTTGGCTTTGAACGTGGAATCGCTTAAGATGTTTCGTCGTAATACAAAATTACGTGTCATAAAAAATACTGGCCATGACAAGATTCGAACCCTTGAACTTTATGTTCTTACATTGACGCTCTAACCATCCGGGTATTGCCGATTCACATGTTTATGTTGTTGTATGCCAGCCATAATGGTCACAATATAATTTACAAATTGTTTTTAGTCATTGTAGTAAACAAATTTGGGACTGTAAAATATTATAAAATAAAAATTATACAATAAACTTTGAAAATAAATAATAATAATAATTTTTATTTATTTAAGGTAAAGTGGAGATCATAACAGGGGTTGGAGTGGCCATTCCATTATCATTTATCAAATGGAATAATCCAATAAGACCAATTCGAGCGTCTGGTTTGTTTGGCAAGTATATGATTACGACAGCAAATAACGCATTATTTATAATAAATGGTAAAAGCAAGAGTGTTAATTGTAAAATTAGTGGAGTTTCCCAGCCAACTGTAATCATATGGACAAAAACAGAACTTAAGTCAAATACTAAGCAAAGCAATGTATTAAATTTTCATCATGATATTAGTAATAATAGTGATAATACTAAAAACAGTAGTGATAGTAACTAAATCATATCATATTGTATATATGTATGTTTATATATGTATCTATATATATATATATATATATATATATATATATATATATATATATATATATATATATATATATATATATATATATATATATATATAAATATATAAATTACAATACATTATATAAATCAATATATATTATATAAATCATTGATTTACTTAATTTGTTTATTAGTTTATTTAGTTTTAAAGAAAACAAATAAGAAAATGTGACGGTGACCACATCACATCACAACACATTTTTTTAAAAAATTAAACAAGGGTCTTAAGCAATCCTTTCGTGTATCTATGCAATTGATATTTTAATATACATATATATAGATTTAAAAACAAAAAAAATCATTAATATTTTTAATATACATTAACCCCTTTTTTTGAACTTTCAACTCCAAACTCTAAATTTAAACCTTTCAGAAGCAAATTGTCATATCATATAAAATCACAATTATGATCACAAAATCGATTATAAATTCGAAAAACGTTTAGTTTTTAAAGATTATAAATTTAATAAATGAAGTGGAGTAAAGAATCAGAATTTTATTTTTTATAGTTACAATTCATCGAAAATAACACTGCAGTTATGAGGTAAGAGACTTAAAATACGGTTCCCTTGGCTTTGTCTATAGACAACCAGCAGAAGCTAGTTTTTTTCCTAAATCAAAACGTCAACTTCATGTCAGAACACCGGAAAAACATCAAATATTTGGAAGTTAAAATTGCTTCTATTGAAGGAATTGTAGATAGCATAGAAAACACAGATAAAAGAATTACTGAATCTTATCCACCACTCGAATCGACTCATAATTATTTTTAGTTAAGAGTCGAAATTGGGGAAATGTACGAAAATTTCATCGCTGCGATGCGCCAACGACTAAATGATGGTGCACCATCGACACCAAGCAGGGAACAAGGCAAAGAGTTCACCTACTCAGAACCTAAAGCAGGCAAATAGTTTCCCCTGCCGTCAAAATTTATGTCAGCCATTACAACTTCACCAAGAGAAGCGGGCACCCACCGGAAACAATAGTCACAACCCATGGCAGCATTTGACCGGATGATCAAACAACAAAACATAAAAATGCGAAGCTTGGACAATAAATGCCGCACAAAACATGGTAGCCGGAGAAAACACTGAGCCCGCATTGCAGTTATCACTATAGCCCATATGGAAAGAACAATGAATCAAATAATATAGATTTTCAAGAAACTAGATGTGTAGATGCATCAGATGAGGAAGAAGAAGAACTTTTATCAATGGAGCATCAACAACAACATCAAATTGCTATCAAAGAAATCAAAAAATATCTGTTGAGAACTCTTGTTGTGCTAGAGCACAACAACACAGCACTATCCAGTATGCACAAAATCAAATATCCAAAAACGTACACAGAAGGATAAGCAGCAAGGTTAAAAAATTACCTACATTCAATGGGTGACAATCTTGGACAATCTTAAATGAAAGATACAACAATCGCAGAGCGAGAGTAACAAGGTGCATCTACACCTTGGTGTCTCAGGTGATCGCTAACGCTGAATCTGCTGATTCAACCTTAAAATCACTTTATGACACTACAAACGAATGCATGTGCGCAATCAAGAACCTAGGGATTAGCACCGACTCATCAGCTAATAATATATACGTGCTTTCCAAAAAAATTGAAAACGAATTACTAAGACTATACAAGATGTCATTAAATTACTCTAGAAAATTTCAAACGCTCAAGAATTTTATTAAGTTCCTTGAAACACGACTCACAGCATTAGAATCAACTTTCGGGGCAAAAGCCGCAAATCTCCGAAAACCGCCGATATAGAAAAAATGTTTCGCCAAAAATGGATAGACGATGATGATAGAAATTTTCAACGAATTGTGTGACTAAGCTCAACAACCGAAAAACTACAAGAATATCAATTAAAAACTGTAATATACAGCACTTCAGCTGCCACATACCTCACAGTAGGAGTGTGGCGACGATACGAATGCGTAAAAGGAGTGAATGGTGTATTGGACAAGAGTAATACCTGACAAAAAGAGTTGCCCTCCCGGCGCAAAAATTGTATACACCAAAAGTGTACAGTATACGAACGGGTTACGTACAGTTTTTTTTATAACACACTACCACATTTTTATTTTTTATACTCTACCCCTTTTGGCACGGCGTTACGTTTACGTACAGTTTACGAAGACTTTGCAAAACTAAACTATTCGTAAACGTTACACTAAAACAGTATACTATATGTTACGTAAATGAAACATTTGTCATGCGAGAATTGAAACTAATTTACGAACACCTTTATTTATGTATTCGTGTAAATAAAAGTCTTCGTAATGTTTACGTAAAAGCGTAACATTTACGACTCGCTTATGCATTACAATTATATACCATCTAGGCGTAATTTTTACGTACACATTTAATTTTATTAATTTCAATAATGAAAAAATTAGCTTTTTAAATTAAAAGCCTTTTATTGTTAATGAATTTAATATATTTATTTACAATATTAAATCTAAATTTTCTAAACTAACGGAAATAAACTCAGCGTTTTAAATTGGGATCCTTTTATTTATATTGTAAAACAAGAATATATCCAGAGTACAGAATGACACCTAAAAATATTAAAAGAGTTAGAAAAATATAAGACAATAAATAATAAATATTATTTCTTACCTAACACATAATTTTTAAATTTCTGGGAGTAAAAATTTATATGACAATAAAATTATTAAAAATAATTTCCAAACTAAAATATCACACATGGTTAGGATGGTTTAACCAGAATGAAATTAAATGCAAAATGGCTGATCGCGCGATCATATACGAATTACAAAATATGTAGTACGTATATATTCTGTCCCTCCCGTCGCAAAAAATGTATACATCAAAAGTGTACAGTATACGAACGGTTTACGTACAGTTTTTTTTATAACACACTACCACATATACATTTTTATTTTTTATACTCTACAGAATATATTCGTATATATAATTGTGACGCATAAGCGAGTCGTAAATGGTACGCTTTTACGTAAACATTACGAAGACTTTTATTTACACGAATACATATATAAAGGTGTTCGTAAATTAGTTTTAATTCTCTCATGACAAATGTTTCATTTACGTAACATAAAGTGTACTGTTTTAGTGTAACGTTTACGAATAGTTTAGTATTGCAAAGTCTTCGTAAACTGTACGTAAACGTAACGCCGTGCCAAAAGGGTGCTACCAAAAGCAGCTTCCTAGTTATGAAAAACCTTGTTTAACGTAAAACCAGAGAGTATGTGTTAATATAAATTAAATAGAAAAAAATATTTTTGATTGTAAACCAAAACCAACACTATTGTATAATTGTACAAGCCATGAAGCTTGGCCAAAACGTTTTGGCTTGGCTAAAGAAAACATATTATGACTACTAATTGGCTATGTGTTAGTGAATTTGACTACAATAAAAATCGAAACAAAAAATTATATTTCGCACCGTCCATACTCCTCTAAATTCAAAATATATAACATTTCTACAAAAAAACGAAACAAAAATTATATATTGCACTGTCCATTCTGCTCTAAATTATTAGTATAAAATAATAACAATACTTCTCTCTCTCGTTAAATAATAAATTTGTTTTTTGCTTTGTCATAAAGAGGGCAACATACTGTTGTTCCATCATTCGTATTCATTTTTGATTTACATCAAAGCATATAATAAAAGTATATACAAATTATCTACGTCACAACACTTATACTTAGGTATAGTAGTCACTTTTTTGCATAAGTATCCCAACTTCATGGCTTGTATATACATTTGTGTTGGTTTTGTCTCAAACACTTGACCATTTCTCGTTTATGAACTTATTTCGATATGTATTCATTTCCTCATTCTTTACCCTTCTCTAGCAGAGTAATTTTAATTTATAGACAATATATAGGTAGTAGGTACAAGTGTTAATATAAAAAATAAATAGACAATATATTTATTGTTTTTTTCTTAATCGCAAATACAAAATACATGCAAAATATCAACATACATAATTATTAATCGTTGTTAATAATTTTTAAGCATTTTTATTTAATTGGAAAGAAAATTTTCCCCTAGGTTGTATTGGAACGATCGACATAGTAAATAGAACACCGAGTCACCGACGTTGTTTTTCATGTGTAAATTGTATGTGTATTATATGCTTATGAGCGTAATATGTAAAATTAACATTATTACTTTTATTAATTTAATGCGAAAATCAATGCAGCTAATTTTTTTTTAATACGCAATATCCAGCATAATACGCAATTGCATTTCTTTTAAGAATATTATTTTTGGTGTTATAAATGATATCACATTCTCCCGACAAAGATTCATATTCAATTTCTGAGTTGATCACACTTATTTTATAATCTTCCTGGAATGTATTCCATTCTAATTCCACCATTGTTCCGTCATCTGATTTGCATTTGGCTTACTCACTATTAAAAAGGAGCTTGATAACCATAATATTTGCGAAATTGATCCCTATCCATTTCGCGAATATTATGGTTATCAAACTCCTATATAACCTGCTAGGCTATATAGTTGAATCCACCTTTTGCTCGAAGTTTAGAAAAAAAATTGTCGAGGGCATATTAGTACGATATTTAGGTTCATTTTCTCCTCGCAAAGCACAAAGTTTTTTTTTATCAAATCACACAATTTTTGTGCCATAAATGATTTGTCGATAAGTATGTAATTAATACATACTTCCAGTCGTCGATTAATGATCTGACCATGAAAAACAAACCTGGGTTGGCTAACTTGTTTTTTTTCGTACCCATTATCGTAAAATCCATCTATTCGATCAAGTAATAAATTATGTGTTAAGTCTTGTTTTATAGTTATTTAATCGAAACTTAACACACAAATTCTGGATAGAACCGGTTTATTTAAAAAAAAACGAATTATGCTGTTCCATTTGAACTTCGTTGAGACCCGGCGGAATGAATTTAATCGGAGACCACTTGTATATAGATGAAACCGAGGGCAGTTTCAATTGCAATGTATTTTTTAAGTATTTGTAGGTTAAGGCCGATTTATAATACAAGCACTGCGCAAATGTCTTATCATGCTTGTTATATGTTAAAGTTTGGAAATGCCAAAACGCGCGTCGAGTTTGAATTGAAAAAATTTTTATTTGTGTTTTTTGCGTCTTTGACATTTAGACGCGAATTCCCTCCAGGCGCAAAAAATGTATACATCAAAAGTGTACAGTATACGAACGGTTTACGTACAGTTTTTTTTATAACACACTACCGCATATACATTTTTAGTTTTTATACTCTACAGAATATATTCGTACTACATATATTGTGTAATTCGTATATGATCGCGCGATTAGCCATTTGGTATTTAATTTCATTCAGTTAAACGATCCTAACCATGCGCGATATTTTAGTTTGGAAATTATTTTTAATCATTTTATTGTCATATAGATTTTTACTCCCAGAAATTAAAAAAATTGTCATTGCTTCTTCATATTATGTGTTAGGTAAGAAACAATATTTATTATTTATTGTCTTATATTTTTTCTAACTCTTTTAATATTTTTAGGTGTCATTCTGTACTCTGGATATATTCTTTTTTACAATGTAAATAAAAAGATCCCAATTTAAAACGCTGAGTTTATTTGCGTTAGTTTAGAAAATTTAGATTTAATATTGTAAATAAATATATTAAATTCATTAACAATAAAAGACTTTTTATTTAAAAAGCTAATTTTTTCATTATTGAAATTAATAAAATTAAATGTGTACGTAAAAATTACGCCTATATGGTACATAATTGTAACGCATAATGCCCTAAACAAACTCGACGCACAATACGCGCGTAATACGCGTCTATATGTCAAAGACGCGAAAAACACAAATTAAAAATTTTTCAATTCAAACTCGATGCGCGTTTTGGCATTTCCAAACTTTAACATAACCTACAATTTTATTGTGTTTATAGTGTTAAAATACAAAAAACTTACATGTTACGTTATTTATTTAACTTTATCCTTTTATCTTTTTAACTATATCATTTTACCTATCCTTTTATTGTTTTGTCAATACAGACATGTAATAACTAATTTATGTTATGAATCTTTTTACGATATCTTTTATTTAGTTTCAACTGTATTAGATTTTTAAATAATTTTGGTGCTAAAATATTTAAAAATCTACCGCTAATTTATGTTTTATATAAAACTGACATTTCGAAGCGAAACAACGTAAAAGTAGAAATGATTTCTACTTTTACGTAAACTACGCGCGTCGACTATATATTACTTCATATGATTCCATTGATTCTACTTTTACGCGCGTAAATACGCGCGTATTGCGCGTCGAGTTTGTTTAGGGCATAAGTGAGTCGTAAATGTTACGCTTTTACGTAAACATTACGAAGACTTTTATTTACACGAATACATATATAAAGGTCTTCGTAAATTAGTTTTAATTCTCTCATGACAAATTTTTTATTTACGTAACATAAAGTGTACTGTTTTAGTGTAACGTTTACGAATAGTTTAGTTTTGCAAAGTCTTCGTAAACTGTACGTAAACGTAACGCCGTGCCAAAAGGGTTAAGCGCGTATTGTGCGTCGAGTTTGTTTAGGGCATATGCTTTTTTAAAGAGTATATTTGGTCACCCTAAAGGCAAAAGCAGAGAATAAAGAAAAAAATTTAGTACGTTTTTCAATAGAGTAAAATAAGATTTTGTTCTAGAAAGAGTTCAGAAAGTAAAATAGAAACGTAAAGTAGAAAGTACGTTCTTGTCTTATACGTAAAAAGTTTATTGAATTAAATTAAGACTAAATAAAATTATACCGTATTAATTATAATTAATTAATTTATAAATAGCGTGTTTAATTATTTGCAAAAATTTATTTAAACACTGAGTTCTACAACCGGCATTATAAAAAGTGCCCCGTTCACACGATACTGCAAAATCGTGGGGGAGAACTTCCGCTTGGATAATCCCCATAAGAGCACTGCAACTGGCAGCATAGAGGCGCAAGTCATACAAAATCAACTAAAAAACCGCTCAGCAGAGGTGGTTTCAATCTAAGGAAATGGGCAAGTAATCACGAAAACTTACTAAACGACATACCAGAAATTGAAAGTTCGGATTCCTTTAACATCGAAATCGGCCAGAGTATTAAAGCTTTGGGACTCCTTTTGAGGCCTAAAACAAACGCTTTTCAGTTTAAGACAGATCGTCTGACACACAATGGTCCGATAACAAGACGAAATGTTTTGTCTACAACAGCCAAATTGTTCGACCCAATAGGATGGCTAGCACCAGTTATTGTAACCCCAAAAATCATGCTACAACAGTTCTGGCTCTTGGGGCTGAATTGAGATGAGCCAGTTCCCGATAAGCTGGCCCAGGGAGGGTAAGCATATACAAATAGACTCCTCCTAATCAATGAGCTAAAGATTCCAAGATGGATAAGTTCTATAAATAAATCAGAAATAGAAAATCATGGTTTTAGCGACGCATCAGAATAAGTGTATGCTGTCTGTGTCTACCTCAAGGTCTAAAATAAAAATGAAGTCAATGTCGAGCCTCATAGCTGCCAAAACAAGAGTAGCACCAACATAAATCAAGGTGACACTGTCCCGACTGGAGTTGAATGCAACTTTTTTACTAGCCAAACTGCTTCGAGAAGCCAAACAAGCAATTGATTCAACAATTACCAACCATGGCATGGATGAACTTTACAATAGTACTATCATGGATACAAGGTGACATCCAAAAATACAACATTTTCGTTGGCAACAGGGTCTGAACAGGGTGTCAGAAATGAGGAATCTTATGGGATCACATCAATGGCGACACGTCAAATCAAGCGAAACCCCAGCTGACTGTGTTAGTCGAGAAATCAAAGCACAGGAGCTCATAAGTCACAGTCTATGGTGGACAGGGCCACATTGGCTTAAAAAGGACAAAGACAACTGTCCTAGCGATAAATTGCAGTGTGCCGAGCAAGAAACAGCGGAAATAAAAGGAACCAATCTAACCACCATTAAAAAAAAGACGACAGGATATTGCTCCTTATAAACAAAATATCAAACTTCACCAAATTGAAGAGAACCATCAGAATATTGATCAACTTTGTCAAAAGATGTAGAAAAATAGAAACGGATAAATATGATTTAAACGAAGAAGAAAAAATTATAGTACGGCACACATAAACCAGCAGTTTTAATGCTAAGATAACGCAGCTTAAAAAGGGCAACCCTTTTGAACAAGTTACTGCAGTTAAGTACATTCCTCGATAAAGATAGATACTCCGAGTATGAGGACGACCACAACAATCATTAAATTATGAAGAAAACCATACCGAGCAATTGGCGCAGTGGTTAAAGCTGCGGTGTTTGGGCCAGGAGGTACCGAATCCCAACGAGAGAGTGTTGCAAAAGGGATTTTTCATCATCTGATTACGATCGGTGATGACGAAGAACATAACTATAACCCTCTGTTGGAGTGCAGAATCCATGGGCCGAACCATCGTCCATGTCAGTATAGGCTGACTGGAGCAATGCGATGTGCAGATGGATTTAAAATTGAACCTGTATTCGTGCGTCCTCGATTTGGCTGGTAACAGTGTAAGGTAGAACGTTAAAAATTAACCGCGAAAAGCTAGGAGAGTGTTGTGTTTTCCAATATATTCAAGTTCAATATATTCAAGTTCACGAAATTATATTTAAAATAAAATTTATATTTATATTCAAGTTCATGAAAATTATTTAACAAAATTTCAATTTCGGCCCCAGAAAAGATTGCAGGGTTCAAAACAAACAAACAAGAAAACCATCAGCCAATAATTCCCTCCCACCATCAAATTAGCAAAACAATAATCAGTCATGCAAACAATAAAACCTGTCACAGGTTCAAGACGAGCTCACGTGGCAGTCAGTTTATGGGTAACTTATTGTTGTGGCTGATGAAATGGCTGGGGAAGGAATAACCTGGCATTCTCAATCACCTGCATCATCATACTTTGGAGGACTATGGGAAGCAGGCGTAAAATGAGTTAATACACATCTGAAAAATATCTTAAGGAACAGCAAGCTTACCTATGAAGAATTAACAATTGTCTTAAATCCAATAGAAGTCATGATAAGTTCAATACTCCATTGTCCAATGACATAACTAATCTTAAAACATTCACACCCGGCCACTTTTTAATAGGTTCATCGATTACAAGAATATCTAACAGAAATCTAGAAAATACGAAGATCCACAGACTAACTAAATGGCAAATGTTAGAATAACTCAAATAACACTTCTAGAAGAAATGGAGTAACGAGTACCTTCACAGGTTAGAACAACAACTGCAATGGCTACAGAAAAAACCTCAAATCGAAATCGGTGATCTTATACTTCTAATTGAAGATAATTTACCACCTTCAAAATGGGTATGACTGTTGACTGCCATTCAGGAGCAGATGATAAAGTTCGAGTCGTTACAATACGCGGCCAGGATTTGTTCTCTCTCTGCAAAAGAGCAATTAAAAGAGCTCTCTCTGCGAAAAGTGGAACCGCTTACTACAACCGATGGTGATAATTTCACACTCGATTCGCTAGATATAGTACAAACACAATCATGCAGACCATTGACAAGAGGGAAAAACAATTCAAAATTATTACTTTACACTGCCTCAATAATGTGCATGTTAGGAATGGTATTAGCTCGGGCGACATCTACTTTAGCTGAGGCAACAGCGAAATTCAACATTTTAAAATTAACGTCCCATACTCGCATCTACTTAGATAAAACGTCTAATTAATGGATAGTGGAGAATTCTAACATACTATAATCTCACACAATATTGGCAAGAGCCATCTCAGGAACTGTACTGTGACCATCTCAGGAACTGTAATGTGACCATCTCAGGAACTGTACTCGCCAACTAGACGAACTACGTGCAAATTAAACCATTTTTAACACCACCACTTTATTAAAACCACTTTTAACGTACTCAAATAGTAACTGCGCAGTAATATCTTCACAAATAAAACCACCAGACGCCGAATTGAACGATTTAAATGTAAATCTCAACACTCTTGGGGGTGGACCACTCGCAACAAAAGATTATATTATATTATTATATTATTATATTATTATATTATTATATTATTATATTATTATATTATTATATTATTATATTATTATATTATTATATTATTATATTATTATATTATTATATTATTATATTATTATATTATTATATTATTATATTATTATATTATTATATTATTATATTATTATATTATTATATTATTATATTATTATATTATTATATTATTATATTATTATATTATTATATTATTATATTATTATATTATTATATTATTATATTATTATATTATTATATTATTATATTATTATATTATTATATTATTATATTATTATATTATTATATTATTATATTATTATATTATTATATTATTATATTATTATATTATTATATTATTATATTATTATATTATTATATTATTATATTATTATATTATTATATTATTATATTATTATATTATTATATTATTATATTATTATATTATTATATTATTATATTATTATATTATTATATTATTATATTATTATATTATTATATTATTATATTATTATATTATTATATTATTATATTATTATATTATTATATTATTATATTATTATATTATTATATTATTATATTATTATATTATTATATTATTATATTATTATATTATTATATTATTATATTATTATATTATTATATTATTATATTATTATATTATTATATTATTATATTATTATATTATTATATTATTATATTATTATATTATTATATTATTATATTATTATATTATTATATTATTATATTATTATATTATTATATTATTATATTATTATATTATTATATTATTATATTATTATATTATTATATTATTATATTATTATATTATTATATTATTATATTATTATATTATTATATTATTATATTATTATATTATTATATTATTATATTATTATATTATTATATTATTATATTATTATATTATTATATTATTATATTATTATATTATTATATTATTATATTATTATATTATTATATTATTATATTATTATATTATTATATTATTATATTATTATATTATTATATTATTATATTATTATATTATTATATTATTATATTATTATATTATTATATTATTATATTATTATATTATTATATTATTATATTATTATATTATTATATTATTATATTATTATATTATTATATTATTATATTATTATATTATTATATTATTATATTATTATATTATTATATTATTATATTATTATATTATTATATTATTATATTATTATATTATTATATTATTATATTACTATATTATTATATTATTATATTATTATGTTCAGTCACGTGAACATGACATAAACCATGGTGTTTAGTTAACAAATTAATTTCATATAGAGACAATAATTTCATACTTTAAAATATGAATTAGAATCAAATTTCGGATAAACATATCATTATGCTTAAAAATATAAGCATATCGGATATGCATTTCCTCTAATTTAATTGACAAATTTAAAATATAAGTAAAATTGTAAGTTAATATAATATAAGTAAAATCAGCAAATCTGATATTTGTTGTAGTATAATATATAAAATTTTGTGTATATAAACTCAAAAAATTGAATAAACATTAAGTAGTTTTCAACAATACTTCTATCTGTTATTGTCTAAGCCCCCACCAGTGGTAAGCGGATAACAGTCCAATATCGAAAGCTATATCAAGTGTAATCACTGATATAACATTGGTCCTTCGAGCCACCAAAACAACAGGCGGCCTATAAAATATTGAAGAAATTCCAGCCAACATCCAACAGGCATCGGAGCTTCAAGCCACACAACAACAGGCACCGATAACTAAACAAATAACTTGTGGTTATAGATTCGAGTCAACAACCAACAGGCTACGAAACTGTACGCTGATCATCACCCGGCACCAGTTCAATCATCCACAAGCATCCTTCCGGTCAATAAAGCCAGCAAGTCATTACATCAATCAACGAAGCAAACACCAACGTGCAACCAATCAAAATGACAAGCATGGAATGTCTTTTGCGAGATCAGGAAACAACAGCCGACAAAATAGTTCAGCTAAACAAGAACTATTATAAAGACGGACCATCAAGGAAGACGAAAAGGTATTTAGAGTCCAAAATAACAACTTTGAAGGAACTCTATCAACAATATGTTGAGACAGATGAAATCATTCGAAATGATGTCTCACCATTAGTGTCAAGCCATCCGTATTTCGAAACACGAACTAAGATAGCGGGTATTTACGACACCCTTATCGATGACATGCGGAAACAGCTTAACCAGGGGCCACCAACCACACCGATACCAACAACATCGGATGATAATTCCCTAAAGTCCCAATTCCTGTTTACGGTTATGGACAACGGCAATACAACAGCAACAAGAGGGGAACAAGGCTCATTGGGTACAAACAACAACAATTATACCAACAGAAAAGATCTTGATCAAATGCTAAAATTGCAGAATGTAAAAATGAGGGCTTTATATAAAGAAATAAATACAGCCGAAGACTCATTAATACAAAAGGTCTCTAAACAAGCTCTACAGCTTGTGTTAAAAAGAATCAAACGAATGATGGAACAAATCATGGATCTCGATGAAAATATAAATGTGGAGGCCTCAGAAGAAGATGAAAAAAGGTTAAAATACTTCTCTGAGAGCTATTACGATACCATCAAAAACCAACATGATGCTATTGTAACAAAAATCACCACAGAAATCGACAGCCATCAAACAAACAACAACAAGTTTGATGTACGCCTTCCAAAAATTGAGATTCCAATTTTCTACGGAGAATACATTAAGTGGAAAGGGTTTGCGGACACATTCGAAAAATTAGTTCACTCTAATGAATCGCTTACGGACACCCACAAGATCAATTACTTAAAGAATCATTTAGGAGGTCAAGCCGCTAGATTAATAAATCATCTAGAATCAACCGCAGACAACTACCGAGTAGCGTACAAAATAGTAAAAAATCGATACAGCAATGAAAGAATTTTGACAACAACGTATTTCAACCAGCTGATCAATCAACCCAACATAGTAACAGAGAATGCTTCAGGAATTAGAACGATGCATGACATCACACAAGAAGTAATTCATAACATAAACAACGTACTCAATAATGAGGAGAAATTTGATGCCTTAATTATACACATATTACTAAAGAAGCTAGACAGTGAAACGTGTAGAAGTTACGAATCTACATTGGAAGACCCAAAAAAGGGTGAAAGTTTGAACAAATTTTTACTGTTTTTGGAAAAACGGTTCCAGTCATTGGAAGCAATAGGAAATAAGTATAGTCGACACGCAACAACAACCGGCAATCGATTACAAGCTCCAAAAACTTTAACAATGCTTACTTCAACAACAGATATATGCGCAAATTGCAAAGGGTCGCATAAAATCGATGCGTGCAAATCATTTTTGCAAATGTCAACAATTGACCGTAACAAAATATGCACCATGAAAGAGCTGTGCAGAGCATGTCTGGGTAATCACCTGTTTTCCAGGACTTGCTTTCGAGAAGGCAAATGTTTAGTGTGCCAAGGTAAACATCACACCCTTCTCCACACCAGAGAAGGAGCCACTAATAAAACAAACAAATACCAACAGAACATGCATCAGAGAGCAAGTGATCCAACAAAACAACAAGTAAAACCAATCGTTGAAACACACATGATATATAATCCAACGGAATCACAGGTGATTCTAAGTACTGCACTAGTGACGGTACCAACCAACGGTAATCACCCAGAACTACTTAGAGTACTCATTGATCCGGGCTCTCAAGCATCTTTTATAACGAGCAAGGCAGCAAAAAAATTGAACATACAAAGTACAAGAACGCACGTCGAGTTTAAAGGGATAGGAGGAATAACTGCTGGAATATCAGACCGACGGCTTAAGTTTCAAATTGAGCCTAGATTCTCATCTGAATTTAAATTGGAAATAAGTGCATTAATTGTAGACCAATTAGTGGGAAACCTACCAGAGTACAGTTTCGATGCTTGGAACTGGCCTCACATCAATAATTTGTTATGGGCAGATCCAAACTTTAACGTGCCGAACAAAATAGACATACTGCTGGGTGCAGATTACTATCCAGCCATACTAATGAATGATGTAGTAAAAGGCTCTGCAGGAGAACCGGCGGCACAAAAAACCGAATTAGGCTGGCTTATATTTGGTCCTTTACAGCAAAGCGAACCACCAACAGTACAATGTATGATAACAAAAACTGAATTGGATAACAGCTTAAAAAGATTCTGGGAGATAGAGGAACTACAAGAAGATAGAGTATTGACAACAGATGAACAACTTTGCCAAGAACATTTTAATAAAACCCATCAACGGGAAAATAACGGTAGATTTATAGTGCGCATTCCGTTTAAAACGGACCCACCAATTCTCGGAGCATCAAAATTAAGGGCTTTAGCTAGACAACTGCAATTAGAGAAAAAATTCTCAAGATTACCAACATTTGCGAATGACTATAAAAAATGTATCAACGAGTACATTGAATTAGGGCACATGAAAAAAGCCAGATGGAAACTAATTCATAAAATAAGGGACGATTTTTGTAAAAGGTGGTCACAAGAATACTTGCATCAATTACAACAACGAGCAAAGTGGACCATACAGACACCTGACTTAAAGGTTGGTCAATTAGTTCTTGTTCGAGACAATAACATTCCACCATCAAGATGGATAACTGGACGTATTACAGACGTTCACCCAGGGCAAGATGGAATTGTTCGAGTAGCAACACTCCGCGGCCCCGGAAGGGCTCTTATAAAAAGACCAATAACAAAATTGGCACCACTCCCGATTGATGATTGTATAGAAAAACAGAGTATTGAAGCAACTTCTAAACCAACGACACTATTGTCGACCATTCTCAGTCACAAATCCAATCCTAGGAAACGCAATGTACATGAAGAACTATCGCGGAGAGAGAAAAATCTACCAAACCTTTGGTTGCGAGATAACGTAGAGGATCAAGTAAAACAGGCTGCAAAGAAAATTAAAACCATTCCCCAACCTCAAATAAAAAGAAGGAAAATTAGACCGTGCTTTCAATCAAGATTGATGTTGTATACGATGATTCCACTATTAA
This sequence comes from Tipula confusa, assembly GCA_963556175.1. Classification (NCBI taxonomy): domain Eukaryota; kingdom Metazoa; phylum Arthropoda; class Insecta; order Diptera; family Tipulidae; genus Tipula; species Tipula confusa. The sequence continues at coordinate 2,216,179 of OY744478.1, forward strand.
GCGTGCTTGGGGTATGTTCGACGATAACCAACAATTCTAAAATTGATGTCACCACTCTAAATTCGACAACCGGAATATACTTTGAAAACATTGGTACAGCTCAGCTGTCATATCAACAATGGACGATTGTATCATATTTCAATTTATCGGCAATGTTATTAGAAGCTGGAGTATATAACGCAGCTATCAATAGAATGGACAAGTCTTGCCAAGATGATAATGAGTGGTTACAATTAAGACAACTTTGTAAGCCTGCATTAGCACAAATAAAACAACAAATGCTCAACATAAACCGCAATAATGAAATGTTTCGACCTACGTATAATCCTACTCGGACGAAACGAGGTTTAGTAAATGTGGTTGGAACACTCACCAACCAGCTGTTTGGGATCCTCGACCAGGAAGATGCACAACGATATGATGATGAAATCAGGTCAATAAAGAAAAATGAAGAACATGTATACAAATTGCTGAGAGGACAAATTACCATAACTGAATCAACAGTGAATATTATAAAAAAGGACTGGGTAGCAGTAAATAACCAACTAAAAGAAATAGATAAACAAACAATGTCAATACTCGACCTAGTAAAAAGGAATGAGGACGAAGGTTTGGCTGTACAAAGATTTCTCGCTCTATGGATACATATGTCAATCGAAATGACGACCTTTATATTAACACAACAACAACTAATCGATGTTATTACCGACATTCACCATAGTAAAATAAACATGTTTGTTCTAAAACCTGATCAACTCAAGACAGAACTGCAAAAATTACATGAAATAATTCCAGCTGATGCAACCATATATGGAGAAAACAATATGATAACATTATACCAAATGATGACGGCAAAGGTTGGACAAGCAAACAACGCATTAATTTTTGAACTGAAAATGCCGTTGCTTAACAACAAGATATATCAAATCATCAAACCGATTGCTATCCCAACCAAACACAAGGGCATGTATGCATACATAAAACCAACAAGTGAACTATTTCTGATAAGTTTAAATAGGGAAACCTACTATTCCATGTCAGAAGACGAACTTTCTGATTGCAAATCCATAAGGGGTACAGAATATATATGTATGATTCACAATGTGATTCATAGTACCCAAAATGAACCAGCACCGTGTGAGATCAAGTTAATTATCAACAAAGAAATATATGCAGACGCTTGTGAAATTCGATTTATAAGACCAACAAATATGTGGATTCCTACACATGATCCGGGCACATGGATTTTTATATCTGAAAGGGATCATACAATAAATATCATTTGTAATAAGGAAGTTACAACCACAACTATAAGCGGAACGGGAATCATAACCGCACACAAGGCTTGCACAATTACTGATGGAATGACAACTATACAGACCATCCAAAACTTTAACACACGAATGGAGACATTCTATCAACCAACGATAAATCTTAGCAGCCTGCTCATTCAAGCAAAAAATGAAACACAACCGACCACCACCAGTACGATTGTGACCCATAATGAATTCAACAACATTCTCACGGACTTGAACCAACTATCAACCAATATTACACGTTTAAAGAGTACCATACAAAATGAAGATCAACAACTTAACGCCCACGATGTTCACCACTATTTTGTTTTATATGGGCTCATTACTGCAATTATGGGATTAACCATTGCATATTATTGCAAATCCAGGAAAACATTCTGTAGATCAAATGTAACCAGTTCATCTTCACATCCACAGCCATTGCCACGGCGGTTTTTATCCACCATAGCCGCCCCGGAGGATGTTCAGTCACGTGAACATGACATAAACCATGGTGTTTAGTTAACAAATTAATTTCATATAGAGACAATAATTTCATACTTTAAAATATGAATTAGAATCAAATTTCGGATAAACATATCATTATGCTTAAAAATATAAGCATATCGGATATGCATTTCCTCTAATTTAATTGACAAATTTAAAATATAAGTAAAATTGTAAGTTAATATAATATAAGTAAAATCAGCAAATCTGATATTTGTTGTAGTATAATATATAAATTTTGTGTATATAAACTCAAAAAATTGAATAAACATTAAGTAGTTTTCAACAATACTTCTATCTGTTATTGTCTAAGCCCCCACCAGTGGTAAGCGGATAACAGTCCAATATCGAAAGCTATATCAAGTGTAATCACTGATATAACAATTATATTATTATATTATTATATTATTATATTATTATATTATTATATTATTATATTATTATATTATTATATTATTATATTATTATATTATTATATTATTATATTATTATATTATTATATTATTATATTATTATATTATTATATTATTATATTATTATATTATTATATTATTATATTATTATATTATTATATTATTATATTATTATATTATTATATTATTATATTATTATATTATTATATTATTATATTATTATATTATATATTATTATATTATTATATTATTATATTATTATATTATTATATTATTATATTATTATATTATTATATTATTATATTATTATATTATTATATTATTATATTATTATATTATTATATTATTATATTATTATATTATTATATTATTATATTATTATATTATTATATTATTATATTATTATATTATTATATTATTATATTATTATATTATTATATTATTATATTATTATATTATTATATATTATATTATTATATTATTATATTATTATATTATTATATTATTATATTATTATATTATTATATTATTATATTATTATATTATTATATTATTATATTATTATATTATTATATTATTATATTATTATATTATTATATTATTATATTATTATATTATTATATTATTATATTATATATATATTATTATATTATTATATTATTATATTATTATATTATTATATTATTATATTATTATATTATTATATTATTATATTATTATATTATTATATTATTATATTATTATATTATTATTATATTATTATATTATTATATTATTATATTATTATATTATTATATTATTATATTATTATATTATTATATTATTATATTATTATATTATTATATTATTATATTATTATATTATTATATTATTATATTATTATATTATTATATTATTATATTATTATATTATTATATTATTATATTATTATATTATTATATTATTATATTATTATATTATTATATTATTATATTATTATATTATTATATTATTATATTATTATATTATTATATTATTATATTATTATATTATTATATTATTATATTATTATATTATTATATTATTATATTATTATATTATTATATTATTATATTATTATATTATTATATTATTTTATTATTATATTATTATATATTATATTATTATATTATTATATTATTATATTATTATATTATTATATTATTATATTATTATATTATTATATTATTATATTATTATATTATTATATTATTATATTATTATATTATTATATTATTATATTATTATATTATTATATTATTATTATATTATTATATTATTATATTATTATATTATTATATTATTATATTATTATATTATTATATTATTATATTATTATATTATTATATTATTATATTCTTATATTATTATATTATTATATTATTATATTATTATATTCTTATATTATTATATTATTATATTATTATATTCTTATATTATTATATTATTATATTATTATATTATTATATTATTATTTTATTATATTATTATTATTATATTATATTATTATATTATTATATTATTATATTATTATATTATTATATTATTATATTATTATATTATTATATTATTATATTATTATATTATTATATTATTATATTATTATATTATTATATATTATATTATTATATATTATTATATTATTATATTATTATATTATTATATTATTATATTAATATTATATTATTATATTATTATATTATTATATTATTATATTAATATTATATTATTATATTATTATATTATTATATTAATATTATATTATTATATTATTATATTATTATATTATTATATTATTATATTATTATATTATTATATTAATATTATATTATTATATTATTATATTATTATATTATTATATTAATATTATATTATTATATTATTATATTATTATATTATTATATTATTATATTATTATATTATTATATTATTATATTATTATATTAATATTATATTATTATATTATTATATTATTATATTATTATATTATTATATTATTATATTATTATATTATTATATTATTATATTATTATATTATTATATTATTATATTATTATATTATTATATTATTATATTATTATATTATTATATTATTATATTATTATATTATTATATTATTATATTATTATATTATTATATTATTATATTATTATATTATTATATTATTATATTATTATATTATTATATTATTATATTATTATATTATTATATTATTATATTATTATATTATTATATTATTATATTATTATATTATTATATTATTATATTATTATATTATTATATTATTATATTATTATATTATTATATTATTATATTATTATATTATTATATTATTATATTAATATTATTATTATATTATTATATTATTATATTATTATATTATTATATTATTATATTAATATTATATTATTATATTATTATATTATTATATTATTATATTATTATATTATTATATTATTATATTATTATATTATTATATTATTATATTATTATATTATTATTATATTATTATATTATTATATTATTATATTATTATATTATTATATTATTATATTATTATATTATTATATTATTATATTATTATATTATTATATTATTATATTATTATATTATTATATTATTATATTATTATATTATTATATTATTTATATTATTATATTATTATATTATTATATTATTATATTATTATATTATTATATTATTATATTATTATATTATTATATTATTATATTATTATATTATTATATTATTATATTATTATATTATTTATATTATTATATTATTATATTATTATATTATTATATTATTATATTATTATATTATTATATTATTATATTATTATATTATTATATTATTATATTATTATATTTATTATATTATTATATTATTATATTATTATATTATTATATTATTATATTATTATATTATTATATTATTATATTATTATATTATTATATTATTATATTATTATATTATTATATTATTATATTATTATTATTATATTATTATATTATTATATTATTATTATTATATTATTATATTATTATTATTATATTATTATATTATTATTATATTATTATATTATTATATTATTATATTATTATATTATTATATTATTATATTATTATATTATTATATTATTATATTATTTATTATTATATTATTATATTATTATATTATTATATTATTATATTATTATATTATTATATTATTATTATTATTATATTATTATATTATTATATTATTATATTATTATATTATTATATTATTATATTATTATTATTATATTATTATATTATTATATTATTATATTATTATATTATTATATTATTATATTATTATATTATTATATTATTATATTATTATATTATTATATTATTATATTATTATATTATTATATTATTATATTATTATATTATTATATTATTATATTATTATATTATTATATTATATTATTATATTATTATATTATTATATTATTATATTATTATATTATTATATTATTATATTATTATATTATTATATTATTATATTATTATATTATTATATTATTATATTATTATATTATTATATTATTATATTATTATATTATTATATTATTATATTATTATATTATTTATATTATTATATTATTATATTATTATATTATTATATTATTATATTATTATATTATTATATTATTATATTATTATATTATTATATTATTATATTATTATATTATTATATTATTATATTATTATATTATTATATTATTATATTATTATATTATTATATTATTATATTATTATATTATTATATTATTATATTATTATATTATTATATTATTATATTATTATATTATTATATTATTATATTATTATATTATTATATTATTTATTATATATATTATATTATTATATTATTATATTATTATATTATTATATTATTATATTATTATATTATTATATTATTATATTATTATATTATTATATTTATTATATTATTATATTATTATATTATTATATTATTATATTATTATATTATTATATTATTATATTATTATATTATTATATTATTATATTATTATATTATTATATTATTATATTATTATATTATTATATTATTAATATTATTATATTATTATATTATTATATTATTATATTATTATATTATTATATATTATATTATTATTATTATTATATTATTATATTATTATATTATTATATTATTATATTATTATATTATTATATTATTATATTATTATATTATTATATTATTATATTATTATATTATTATATTATTATATTATTATATTATTATATTATTATATTATTATATTATTATATTATTATTATTATATTATTATATTATTATATTATTATATTATTATTATTATATTATTATATTATTATATTATTATATTATTATATTATTATATTATTATATATTATATTATTATATTATTATATTATTATTTATTATATTATTATATTATTATATTATTATATTATTATATTATTATATTATTATATTATTATATTATTATATTATTATATTATTATATTATTATATTATTATATTATTATATTATTATATTATTATATTATTATATTATTATATTATTATATTATTATATTATTATATTATTATATTATTATATTATTATATTATTATATTA
>OY744478.1:2228287-2306967 GCA_963556175.1 Tipula confusa
TATATATTTATATATTTATATATTTATATTATTTATATATTTATATATTTATATATTTATATATTTATATATTTATATATTTATATATTTATATATTTATATATTTATATATTTATATATTTATATATTTATATATTTATATATTTATATATTTATATATTTATATATTTATATATTTATATATTTATATATTTATATATTTATATATTTATATATTTATATATTTATATATTTATATATTTATATATTTATATATTTATATATTTATATATTTATATATTTATATATTTATATATTTATATATTTATATATTTATATATTTATATATTTATATATTTATATATTTATATATTTATATATTTATATATTTATATATTTATATATTTATATATTTATATATTTATATATTTATATATTTATATATTTATATATTTATATATTTATATATTTATATATTTATATATTTATATATTTATATATTTATATATTTATATATTTATATATTTATATATTTATATATTTATATATTTATATATTTATATATTTATATATTTATATATTTATATATTTATATATTTATATATTTATATATTTATATATTTATATATTTATATATTTATATATTTATATATTTATATATTTATATATTTATATATTTATATATTTATATATTTATATATTTATATATTTATATATTTATATATTTATATATTTATATATTTATATATTTATATATTTATATATTTATATATTTATATATTTATATATTTATATATTTATATATTTATATATTTATATATTTATATATTTATATATTTATATATTTATATATTTATATATTTATATATTTATATATTTATATATTTATATATTTATATATTTATATATTTATATATTTATATATTTATATATTTATATATTTATATATTTATATATTTATATATTTATATATTTATATATTTATATATTTATATATTTATATATTTATATATTTATATATTTATATATTTATATATTTATATATTTATATATTTATATATTTATATATTTATATATTTATATATTTGTTAATATTTTTAGATATTTATATGTTTATATATTTAGGTATTTATATATGTATATTACATTAATATATGATTATTATTATGAGACAAATTAATATATGTATTTGTATTTTCAGGGAAAACTAATTCAATTTATTACAGCCTACGGCTATAAGCAATTATTTCATTAATAGATTTTGCTTTTAGGAAAGATTTGCTGATACACCTGAATGGGGGCACACTGCAGTTGATGATACAAAATGAAATAATGCAGAGCAGCTCGTCAAAATTGTGATTGTCTTGTAATAACATAAGTTGAATATTGGCTTCCGGAAAACCGGGTCAAATCTGTCATTACTAACATGCCCTTCCTTTTCTTACACCACAAACACTAACTATCGATCGCTTAGGTGTCTGCAACCGGGTCGAGTCTGTCACAACTAACATTCCTTCCATTCCTTCGGATTTTTTATATGTAACACGGGTGTACGGTGGTGCCCGGCATTCCGGGAGTTCCTGGTTCGTCCTTGGCCGTACACTCTAATCAATCAATCAATCAATTATTATATTATTATATTATTATATTATTATATTATTATATTATTATATTATTATATTATTATATTATTATATTATTATATTATTATATTATTATATTTTTATATTATTATATTATTATATTATTATATTTTTATATTATTATATTATTATATTATTATATTATTATATTATTATATTATTATATTATTATATTATTATATTATTATATTATTATATTATTATATTATTATATTATTATATTATTATATTATTATATTATTATATTATTATATTATTATATTATTATATTATTATATTATTATATTATTATATTATTATATTATTATATTATTATATTATTATATTATTATATTATTATATTATTATATTATTATATTATTATATTATTATATTATTATATTATTATATTATTATATTATTATATTATTATATTATTATATTATTATATTATTATATTATTATATTATTATATTATTATATTATTATATTATTATATTATTATATTATTATATTATTATATTATTATATTATTATATTATTATATTATTATATTATTATATTATTATATTATTATATTATTATATTATTATATTATTATATTATTATATTATTATATTATTATATTATTATATTATTATATTATTATATTATTATATTATTATATTATTATATTATTATATTATTATATTATTATATTATTATATTATTATATTATTATATTATTATATTATTATATTATTATATTATTATATTATTATATTATTATATTATTATATTATTATTATTATTATATTATTATATTATTATATTATTATATTATTATATTATTATATTATTATATTATTATATTATTATATTATTATATTATTATATTATTATATTATTATATTATTATATTATTATATTATTATATTATTATATTATTATATTATTATATTATTATATTATTATATTATTATATTATTATATTATTATATTATTATATTATTATATTATTATATTATTATATTATTATATTATTATATTATTATATTATTATATTATTATATTATTATATTATTATATTATTATATTATTATATTATTATATTATTATATTATTATATTATTATATTATTATATTATTATATTATTATATTATTATATTATTATATTATTATATTATTATATTATTATATTATTATATTATTATATTATTATATTATTATATTATTATATTATTATATTATTATATTATTATATTATTATATTATTATATTATTATATTATTATATTATTATATTATTATATTATTATATTATTATATTATTATATTATTATATTATTATATTATTATATTATTATATTATTATATTATTATATTATTATATTATTATATTATTATATTATTATATTATTATATTATTATATTATTATATTATTATATTATTATATTATTATATTATTATATTATTATATTATTATATTATTATATTATTATATTATTATATTATTATATTATTATATTATTATATTATTATATTATTATATTATTATATTATTATATTATTATATTATTATATTATTATATTATTATATTATTATATTATTATATTATTATATTATTATATTATTATATTATTATATTATTATATTATTATATTATTATATTATTATATTATTATATTATTATATTATTATATTATTATATTATTATATTATTATATTATTATATTATTATATTATTATATTATTATATTATTATATTATTATATTATTATATTATTATATTATTATATTATTATATTATTATATTATTATATTATTATATTATTATATTATTATATTATTATATTATTATATTATTATATTATTATATTATTATATTATTATATTATTATATTATTATATTATTATATTATTATATTATTATATTATTATATTATTATATTATTATATTATTATATTATTATATTATTATATTATTATATTATTATATTATTATATTATTATATTATTATATTATTATATTATTATATTATTATATTATTATATTATTATATTATTATATTATTATATTATTATATTATTATATTATTATATTATTATATTATTATATTATTATATTATTATATTATTATATTATTATATTATTATATTATTATATTATTATATTATTATATTATTATATTATTATATTATTATATTATTATATTATTATATTATTATATTATTATATTATTATATTATTATATTATTATATTATTATATTATTATATTATTATATTATTATATTATTATATTATTATATTATTATATTATTATATTATTATATTATTATATTATTATATTATTATATTATTATATTATTATATTATTATATTATTATATTATTATATTATTATATTATTATATTATTATATTATTATATTATTATATTATTATATTATTATATTATTATATTATTATATTATTATATTATTATATTATTATATTATTATATTATTATATTATTATATTATTATATTATTATATTATTATATTATTATATTATTATATTATTATATTATTATATTATTATATTATTATATTATTATATTATTATATTATTATATTATTATATTATTATATTATTATATTATTATATTATTATATTATTATATTATTATATTATTATATTATTATATTATTATATTATATATATTATATTATATTATTATATTATTATATTATTATATTATTATATTATTATATTATTATATTATTATATTATTATATTATTATATTATTATATTATTATATTATTATATTATATATTATTATATTATTATATTATTATATTATTATATTATTATATTATTATATTATTATATTATATTATTATAAGTATTATATTATTATATTATTATATTATTATATTATTATATTATTATATTATTATATTATTATATTATTATATTATTATATTATTATATTATTATATTATTATATTATTATATTATTATATTATTATATTATTATATTATTATATTATTATATTATTATATTATTATATTATTATATTATTATATTATTATATTATTATATTATTATATTATTATATTATTATATTATTATATTATTATATTATTATATTATTATATTATTATATTATTATATTATTATATTATTATATTATTATATTATTATATTATATTATTATTATATATTATTATATTATTATATTATTATATTATTATATTATTATATTATTATATTATTATATTATTAATTATTATATTATTATATTATTATATTATTATATTATTATATTATTATATTATTATATTATTATATTATTATATTATTATATTATTATATTATTATATTATTATATATTATATTATTATATTATTATATTATTATATTATTATATTATTATATTATTATATTATTATATTATTATATTATTATATATTAATATATTATATTATTATATTATTATATTATTATATTATTATATTATTATATTATTATATTATTATATATTATATTATTATATTATTATATTATTATATTATTATATTATTATATTATTATATTATTATATTATTATATTATTATATTATTATATTATTATATTATTATATTATTATATTATTATATTATTATATTTATTATATTATTATATTATTATATTATTATATTATTATATTATTATATTATTATATTATTATATTATTATATTATTATATTATTATATTATTATATTATTATATTATTATATATTATTATATTATTATATTATTATATTATTATATTATTATATTATTATATTATTATATTATTATATTATTATAATTATTATATTATTATATTATTATATATTATATTATTATATTATTATATTATTATATTATTATATTATTATATTATTATATTATTATATTATTATATTATTATATTATTATATTATTATATTATTATATTATTATATTATTATATTATTATATTATTATATTATTATATTATTATATTATTATATTATTATATTATTATATTATTATATTATTATATTATTATATTTATTATATTATTATATTATTATATTATTATATTATTATATTATTATATTATTATATTATTATATTATTATATTATTATATTATTATATTATTATATTATTATATTATTATATTATTATATTATTATATTATATATTATTATATTATTATATTATTATATTATTATATTATTATATTATTATATTATTATATTATTATATTATTATATTATTATATTATTATATTATTATATTATATATTATTATATTATTATATTATTATATTATTATATTATTATATTATTATATTATTATATTATTATATTATTATATTATTATATTATTATATATTATATTATTATATTATTATATTATTATATTATTATATTATTATATTATTATATTATTATATTATTATATTATTATATTATTATATTATTATATTATTATATTATTATATTATTATATTATTATATTATATATTATATTATTATATTATTATATTATTATATTATTATATTATTATATTATTATATTATTATATTATTATATTATTATATTATTATATTATTATATTATTATATTATTATATTATTATATTATTATATTATTATATTATTATATTATTATATTATTATATTATTATATTATTATATTATTATATTATTATATTATTATATTATTATATATTATATTATATATTATTATATTATTATATTATTATTATTATATTATTATTTATTATATTATTATATTATTATATTATTATATTATTATATTATTATATTATTATATTATTATATTATATATTATTATATTATTATATTATTATATTATTATATTATTATATTATTATATTATTATATTATTATATTATTATATTATTATATTATTATATTATTATATTATTATATTATTATATTATTATATTATTATATTATTATATTATTATATTATTATATTATTATATTATTATATTATTATATTATTATATTATTATATTATTATATTATTATATTATTATAATATTATTATATTATTATATTATATATTATTATATTATTATATTATTTTATATTATTATATTATTATATTATTATATTATTATATTATTATATTATTATATTATTATATTATTATATTATTATATTATTATATTATTATATTATTATATTATTATATTATTATATTATTATATTATTATATTATTATATTATTATATTATTATATTATTATATTATTATATTATTATATTATTATATTATTATATTATTATATTATTATATTATTATATTATTATATTATTATATTATTATATTATTATATTATTATATTATTATATTATTATATTATTATATTATTATATTATTATATTATTATATTATTATATTATTATATTATTATATTATTATATTATTATATTATTATATTATTATATTATTATATTATTATATTATTATATTATTATATTATTATATTATTATATTATTATATTATTATATTATTATATTATTATATTATTATATTATTATATTATTATATTATTATATTATTATATTATTATATTATTATATTATTATATTATTATATTATTATATTATTATATTATTATATTATTATATTATTATATTATTATATTATTATATTATTATATTATTATATTATTATATTATTATATTATTATATTATTATATTATTATATTATTATATTATTATATTATTATATTATTATATTATTATATTATTATATTATTATATTATTATATTATTATATTATTATATTATTATATTATTATATTATTATATTATTATATTATTATATTATTATATTATTATATTATTATATTATTATATTATTATATTATTATATTATTATATTATTATATTATTATATTATTATATTATTATATTATTATATTATTATATTATTATATTATTATATTATTATATTATTATATTATTATATTATTATATTATTATATTATTATATTATTATATTATTATATTATTATATTATTATATTATTATATTATTATATTATTATATTATTATATTATTATATTATTATATTATTATATTATTATATTATTATATTATTATATTATTATATTATTATATTATTATATTATTATATTATTATATTATTATATTATTATATTATTATATTATTATATTATTATATTATTATATTATTATATTATTATATTATTATATTATTATATTATTATATTATTATATTATTATATTATTATATTATTATATTATTATATTATTATATTATTATATTATTATATTATTATATTATTATATTATTATATTATTATATTATTATATTATTATATTATTATATTATTATATTATTATATTATTATATTATTATATTATTATATTATTATATTATTATATTATTATATTATTATATTATTATATTATTATATTATTATATTATTATATTATTATATTATTATATTATTATATTATTATATTATTATATTATTATATTATTATATTATTATATTATTATATTATTATATTATTATATTATTATATTATTATATTATTATATTATTATATTATTATATTATTATATTATTATATTATTATATTATTATATTATTATATTATTATATTATTATATTATTATATTATTATATTATTATATTATTATATTATTATATTATTATATTATTATATTATTATATTATTATATTATTATATTATTATATTATTATATTATTATATTATTATATTATTATATTATTATATTATTATATTATTATATTATTATATTATTATATTATTATATTATTATATTATTATATTATTATATTATTATATTATTATATTATTATATTATTATATTATTATATTATTATATTATTATATTATTATATTATTATATTATTATATTATTATATTATTATATTATTATATTATTATATTATTATATTATTATATTATTATATTATTATATTATTATATTATTATATTATTATATTATTATATTATTATATTATTATATTATTATATTATTATATTATTATATTATTATATTATTATATTATTATATTATTATATTATTATATTATTATATTATTATATTATTATATTATTATATTATTATATTATTATATTATTATATTATTATATTATTATATTATTATATTATTATATTATTATATTATTATATTATTATATTATTATATTATTATATTATTATATTATTATATTATTATATTATTATATTATTATATTATTATATTATTATATTATTATATTATTATATTATTATATTATTATATTATTATATTATTATATTATTATATTATTATATTATTATATTATTATATTATTATATTATTATATTATTATATTATTATATTATTATATTATTATATTATTATATTATTATATTATTATATTATTATATTATTATATTATTATATTATTATATTATTATATTATTATATTATTATATTATTATATTATTATATTATTATATTATTATATTATTATATTATTATATTATTATATTATTATATTATTATATTATTATATTATTATATTATTATATTATTATATTATTATATTATTATATTATTATATTATTATATTATTATATTATTATATTATTATATTATTATATTATTATATTATTATATTATTATATTATTATATTATTATATTATTATATTATTATATTATTATATTATTATATTATTATATTATTATATTATTATATTATTATATTATTATATTATTATATTATTATATTATTATATTATTATATTATTATATTATTATATTATTATATTATTATATTATTATATTATTATATTATTATATTATTATATTATTATATTATTATATTATTATATTATTATATTATTATATTATTATATTATTATATTATTATATTATTATATTATTATATTATTATATTATTATATTATTATATTATTATATTATTATATTATTATATTATTATATTATTATATTATTATATTATTATATTATTATATTATTATATTATTATATTATTATATTATTATATTATTATATTATTATATTATTATATTATTATATTATTATATTATTATATTATTATATTATTATATTATTATATTATTATATTATTATATTATTATATTATATATTATTATATTATTATATTATTATATTATTATATTATTATATTATTATATTATTATATTATTATATTATTATATTATTATATTATTATATTATTATATTATTATATTATTATATTATTATATTATTATATTATTATATTATTATATTATTATATTATTATATTATTATATTATTATATTATTATATTATTATATTATTATATTATTATATTATTATATTATTATATTATTATATTATTATATTATTATATTATTATATTATTATATTATTATATTATTATATTATTATATTATTATATTATTATATTATTATATTATTATATTATTATATTATTATATTATTATATTATTATATTATTATATTATTATATTATTATATTATTATATTATTATATTATTATATTATTATATTATTATATTATTATATTATTATATTATTATATTATTATATTATTATATTATTATATTATTATATTATTATATTATTATATTATTATATTATTATATTATTATATTATTATATTATTATATTATTATATTATTATATTATTATATTATTATATTATTATATTATTATATTATTATATTATTATATTATTATATTATTATATTATTATATTATTATATTATTATATTATTATATTATTATATTATTATATTATTATATTATTATATTATTATATTATTATATTATTATATTATTATATTATTATATTATTATATTATTATATTATTATATTATTATATTATTATATTATTATATTATTATATTATTATATTATTATATTATTATATTATTATATTATTATATTATTATATTATTATATTATTATATTATTATATTATTATATTATTATATTATTATATTATTATATTATTATATTATTATATTATTATATTATTATATTATTATATTATTATATTATTATATTATTATATTATTATATTATTATATTATTATATTATTATATTATTATATTATTATATTATTATATTATTATATTATTATATTATTATATTATTATATTATTATATTATTATATTATTATATTATTATATTATTATATTATTATATTATTATATTATTATATTATTATATTATTATATTATTATATTATTATATTATTATATTATTATATTATTATATTATTATATTATTATATTATTATATTATTATATTATTATATTATTATATTATTATATTATTATATTATTATATTATTATATTATTATATTATTATATTATTATATTATTATATTATTATATTATTATATTATTATATTATTATATTATTATATTATTATATTATTATATTATTATATTATTATATTATTATATTATTATATTATTATATTATTATATTATTATATTATTATATTATTATATTATTATATTATTATATTATTATATTATTATATTATTATATTATTATATTATTATATTATTATATTATTATATTATTATATTATTATATTATTATATTATTATATTATTATATTATTATATTATTATATTATTATATTATTATATTATTATATTATTATATTATTATATTATTATATTATTATATTATTATATTATTATATTATTATATTATTATATTATTATATTATTATATTATTATATTATTATATTATTATATTATTATATTATTATATTATTATATTATTATATTATTATATTATTATATTATTATATTATTATATTATTATATTATTATATTATTATATTATTATATTATTATATTATTATATTATTATATTATTATATTATTATATTATTATATTATTATATTATTATATTATTATATTATTATATTATTATATTATTATATTATTATATTATTATATTATTATATTATTATATTATTATATTATTATATTATTATATTATTATATTATTATATTATTATATTATTATATTATTATATTATTATATTATTATATTATTATATTATTATATTATTATATTATTATATTATTATATTATTATATTATTATATTATTATATTATTATATTATTATATTATTATATTATTATATGATAATATTATTATATTATAATAATATAATTCTGTTTTCAGGGAACAATTGCAGATATTGTGTATATGCGCGAAAAAATTATTCTAAATATATTTACATAATTTTCGTTTTCTTTGAATTGTGTTTTCTATGAATTGAGTTTTCTACCGAGCAATTGGTGCAGTGGTTAAAGCTGCGGTGTTTGGGACGGGAGGTACCGGGTTCGAATCCCAATGTGGGAGGGTTGCAAAAGGGATTTTTTATCACCTGATTTCGATCGGTGATGACGATGAACACAACTATGACCCCCTGTTGGAGTGCAAAATCCATGGGCCGAACCTTCGTCCATGTCAGTGCAGGCTGGCTGGAGCAATGCAATGTGCAGATGGATTTAAAATCGAACCTGTATTCGTGCGTCCTCAATTTGGCTGGTGACGGCGTAAGGTAGGACGTTAAAAATTAACTGCGAAAGAGTTGGGAGAGCTTCGGCCCCAGAACAGATTGCAGAGTTCAGAGTTTTCTCCGAATTGTGTTTTCATAAAATTTTTCAAGAATTGTAGTTTTCATTGAATTGTATTTAATAATACCTTCGAGTAGAGGTATGATTGTTAAGTATGTTTTTGTTTGATAATAGATGACAGTGTTGTTAACTAGAAGAAGAGTTATTTATATTCCCAATAGATGGCAGTATTCACGCAAAGACTCGAACCATACATGTTCACTGATAATAGACAGCAGTGTTGTTAGTTAAAAAAATAATTACTCATATTCCCAATAGATGGCATTAGTTTAGTAAAGGCGCAAACCATAGTCCTCTGACAATAGATAGCAGTGCTGCTAGTTAAAGGGAGAGTTATTCATATTCCCAATAGATGTCATAATTTAAAATCAAAGACTCGAACCTTAGTTACAAAATTTTCCGCTTTTATTAAATAAATCAAATAAATTTGAATTATAACTGATTTTATTTGATGGATTATTGAAAATTGGCCGATTGTAAAAAGATAAGTATTAATGTAAGTTATAATAAATAATAATAAATTATTTAATTTATGTAATCCGCTCCTACATGTTTGCTGACATGTTGTGTGACATGTTTGCTGATCTCGGCTCCTACGTTTCCCGAAGTTTAAATCTAAAGCCCCTTGGGAAAGCGACAGTTATTGAACCCGTATGAGGTTCCTATATTGACCCTAATAGTCAATATAGGAACCTAGGAATCAAAAAGTAGCTTAAACCAACCAATATTGCATTCAAGCCATACACAGAAAATGTGTTCTTACCACTGGGGAAAGTCAATGTAAAAGTCGAATACAAAGGAAATGGATCTAATGAAGACATGTACGTCATTCCAGACGGGTTCGACCCACTATTAGGGAAAACATTGATCAGGCATCTAACAATCAATTTGGAAGACATTGATCAAGAAATTTCAAAAGGAAATCGGGAAATGCATATCCGATTAATAAATAATGACGAAGAAGTGAAAAAACTTTTTCCACATATTTTACCCAGTAGGTTGGCTGTGTACCAAATTTTAGTATCAAATTACAACTTCGTGAAGGTGCGAAACCCAGCTTCACACCCGAAAGGAATGTTCCATAAGCGCTACGTGAAAAAGTAGAAAAGGAGCTTGATAACTTAGAACAAGAGGGTATCATAACAAAATTAACCACGAGCGATTGGGGGTCATCCTTGGTAGTAATTCCGAAAGGAGATGGAGCAGTTAAACTCTGTGTCGATTACAAAGTTGAGGTAAATGATCAATTAATGAACGTCAAACCAATCAAAAAGTTAGAGGACATATTGAATAACTTACAAGGTTCAAAATATTTTTGTCGATTGGATCTGTTTAAAGCATATCTACATTTAAAAACTGACGAGGAGAGCAGTATTATTCAAACAATAGTGACACACAGAGGAACTTACCGAATGAACTGGTTAAGTTTCGGTATAAAAACAGCACCAGCAGAATTCAACCGGATAATCGATCAAATGCTTCAAGGGCTAAACAAGACGATTGCATATTTCGATTACATACCCGTGCACGGGAAGTAGAGGTCTGATTGTTAAGTATGTTTTTGTTTGATAATAGATGGCAGTGTTGTTAGCTAGAAGAAGAGTTATTTATATTCCCAGTAGATGGCAGTATTCAAGCAAAGATTCGAACCATACTCGGTTCACTGATAATAGACGGCAGTGTTGTTAGTTAAGAGAATAATTACTCATATTACCAATAGATGGCATTATTTTAGTAAAGGCGCAAACCATAGTCCACTGATAATAGATAGCACTGCGGCTAGTTAAATGAAGAATTATTCATATTCCCAATAGATGTCACAATTTAAAGTCAAAGACTCGAACCTTAGTTACAAAATTTTCCGCTTTTATTAAATAAATCAAATAAATTTGAATTATAACTGATAATTTATGGATTATTGAAAATTGGCCGATTGTAAAAAGATAAGTATTAATGTAACTTATATTTTTGAAATTGTAATAAATTATTTAATTTATATAATCCGCTTCTACATGTTTGTTGATCCCGGCTCCTACGTTTCCCGAAGTTCAAATCTAAAGCCCATTCGGAAGGCGACAGTTATTGAAACCGTATGAGTTAATAGTTATACTAATAATAATTTAAATTCTAAAGAATTTTCGAGTTGTTTAATTTAATTTTGTATGTGAACAAGTTATATGGAATAGTTCAGCTGTCAAAAAGACCAGAAATTTCAACGGACAGTTATTCCTCAAGAAATCGAACTAAATGTCAGTCACCAAGGGGAAATCATGATGGAACGCGAACAAAATCAAAAGGATAGATCGACTACAAAAAATTTGGGATCGACAATGTATGTTTACGATGTGGTCGAAATAACCATAAATCAAGAAACTGTCGAATCATGGAGTGTTCAATATGCCATAAGAGGAGCTCTCTTGAATTAAAGAAATCGATCACATTCAACAAATGCTGTTACAACAAATAGGATAAGCAATTACAATGATATGGAAGTAAACCAAATTAAAGATATTTACGACCAGTCTACACCGGAAATGGGTCTGGAAGAAGTTTTACACTAATGTTAAAATCGAAGGGGTTCAGTAAAAATTTAAAGTCGACACCAGTACCGGATTCACACTTATTCCTAAGAGTCAATATAGGAACCTAGGAATCAAAAAGCAGCTTAAACCAACCAATATTGCATTCAGGCCATACACAGAAAATGTGTTCTTACCACTGGGGAAAGTCAATGTAAAAGTCGAATACAAAGGAAATGGATCTAATGAAGACATGTACGTCATTCCAGACGGGTTCGACCCACTATTAGGGAAAACATTGATCAGGCATCTAACAATCAATTTGGAAGACATTGATCAAGAAATTTCAAAAGGAAATCGGGAAATGCATATCCGATTAATAAATAATGACGAAGAAGTGAAAAAACTTTTTCCACATATTTTACCCAGAAGGTTGGCTGTGTACCAAATTTTAGTATCAAATTACAACTTCGTGAAGGTGCGAAACCCAGGTTCATACTCGAAAGGAATGTTTCATAAGCGCTACGTGAAAAAGTAGAAAAGGAGCTTGATAACTTAGAACAAGAGGGTATCATAACAAAATTAACCACGAGCGATTGGGGGTCATCCTTGGTAGTAATTCCGAAAGGGGATGGAACAGTTAGACTCTGTGTCGATTACAAAGTTGAGGTAAATGATCAATTAATGAACGTCAATCCAATCAAAAAGATAGAGGACATATTGAATAACTTACAAGGTTCAAAATATTTTTGTCGATTGGATCTGTTTAAAGCATATCTACATTTAAAAAGTGACGAGGAGAGCAGTATTATTCAAACAATAGTGACACACAGAGGAACTTACCGAATGAACTGGTTAAGTTTCGGTATAAAAACAGCACCAGCAGGATTCAACCGGATAATCGATCAAATGCTTCAAGGGCTAAACAAGACGATTGCATATTTCGATGTCATACTCGTGCACGGGATGTAGAGGTATGATTGTTAAGTATGTTTTTGTTTGATAATAGATGGCAGTGTTGTTAACTAGAAGAAGAATTATTTATATTCCCAATAGATGGCAGTATTCAAGCAAAGACTCGAACCATGCTCGATTCACTGATAATAGACGGCAGTGTTGTTAGTTAAAAGAATAATTACTCATATTCCCAATAGATGGCATAGTTTAGTAAAGGCGCAAACCATAGTCTTCTGATAATAGATAGCAGTGCTGCTAGTTAAAGGAAGAGTTATTCATATTACCAATAGATGTCACAATTTAAAGTCAAAGACTCGAACCTTAGTTACAAAATTTTCCACATTTATTAAATAAATCAAATAAATTTGAATTATAACTGATTTTATTTGATGGATTATTGAAAATTGGTCGATTGTAAAAAGATAAGTTTTAATGTAAGTTATAATAAATAATAATAAATTATTTAATTTATATAATTTATATTATCTAGAACAAGAGGGTATCATAACAAAATTAACCACGAGCGATTGGGGGTCATCCTTGGTAGTAATTCCGAAAGGGGATGGAACAGTTAGACTCTGTGTCGATTACAAAATTGAGGTAAATGATCAATTAATGAACGTCAATCCAATCAAAAAGATAGCGGACAGTATTATTCAAACAATAGCGACACACAGAGGAACTTGCCGAATGAACAGGTTAAGTTTCGGTATAAAAACAGCACCAGCAGAATTTAACCGGATAATCGATTAAGTGCTTCAAGGACTAAACAAGACGACTGCATATTTCGATGACATACTCGTGCACGGGAAAACAAAAGAAGAGTGTCAGGAAAATGGGAGACGATTTACATTAATCACGAATAATCAACCGTTAACAAGAATTTTCCATCAAAAATCAAAATAACCCAAAATGACTTCCACTAGATTACTACTTTACGCATCATTCTTGGCGGGTTTCGACTATAATGTCTCATTCACGAAGGGCATCGACAATCAAAACGTAGATTGTTTATCAAGAGCTCCAGTACACCAAGACCATATTTCTTCCGACATTTCCTTGATGAACTCCGAGGTTCATCAAGATTTAGCAGCATCAGTATTCGAAATATCTACTGAAAATCTAAGTCCGGATAAAATTATTAAGGAAACAGAAAAAGATGAATACTTATCAAAGATAAAGGGAGAGTTACAATCAACCGATAAAGACAGCAAATATCTAGTAAGCCCGGGGATTTTATTCAAAAATAATCGAGTGGTAATACAAAAAGTTCTCCAGCTGGAGGTTTTAAAGGAGTTACATTCCACGCATCTATGCATTGTTAAGATGAAACAGCTAGCGCGACGATACTGTATATGGAAAGAAATAGATAAACATATCGAAAGCAATGATATTCGACAGAAATTTATTGCACCAGGGCATCCAGCAACAAATGGATTGGCGGAAAGGAACGTTCAAACTTTAAGGCATCGACCGAAGACCATGACGAACAAAAATATTCCAATAAATCAAAAAGTACTAAAAATTATGTTGCGATACAGAGCCACACCATTAGCAAATGGGAAATCGCCGGCAGAAATGTATTTAAATTGACAAATTCGCATAAAACTCGATGCCATGTTTCCAGTGCAAGAAAATGTTTCTCTTCCTCAAGAAAAGGGAATTCATATACGATCTCTTAAAGAGGGGCAGAGAGTCCAATTCTTTATAAACAATAAGCTTATGTGGAAATTTGGGAAGATCACCCGGAAATTAAGGCAACTTCATTACATACTGAAATTAGATGAAGGCAGATCTCTAAAACGCCATATAAACCAACTTATTGCATCGGATGTAAGAAAATAAATCGTTACGTTTGATGAATCAAGCATTAATCCAGAAGTAATAACAAGCAGGTAACAGGAAGCAGAATTTGATCCGTTGCGGGTGAAAATTCAAGTACCTGATCAAACTCTTTTAATATGGTGATTTTTTTTTACGTAGGGGAGAAATATTATAAATGAATTAGTATCAAAATGGAAGTCAAAATTAACAGTAAAGTAAATTAAAAGTCAAATTAAAAATTTCAATACCAAAAATTAAATTCAAAGTAAAGAAAATTAAACTATTCAAAATTCAAGTCAAACTTAAACTTAGATAAACAATTAATTCCATTAGCAAGTACATAATTTGAATTTTGTTAAATACGTAGGAGAGAATTATTATGTATCGAATTCAATTTTCGACTAGTTATGTTTTCGATCAGTTGAGGATTACCCATCAACTGTGTAATACATATACGACCTCTATGAAAGAGAGTCGAATGTACGGTATTGAGTAAGATGGACGCACACCAAATCCATCTGTGTCAATAAGAAAGAAATCTAAATATATCAACCAGTTTTTACATAATCGACCAACAAGAGTTTAATATCCATCCATAAATATAACAGTATTGATTCCTGTCTGTGGCGTGGTTGTTCGTAAGGGATGTGTCTCGAATTGAGCATTGTAGTATTTTACTACAAAACAGGACTTTAACCGATCCAACGAAATTTTGACACGATTGTTTTTTATATCCACTTTGAAAAATTTCTAGAAACGTTTGATCACTTGATATGGTCTTGTATAAGGGGGTTGGAGAGCTCTGCGTAACGAGTCTGTACGTATGAAAACATGCGAACAGTCCTTTAAATTGTGACTTACGAAAATATTATCAGTAACGTGTTTTGACGCTGTGGCTGGTTTTAATTTAGCAAAATGCTGTCTGAGTGACTTGACAAAATCTGATTGTGGAACTGGATGTTTATTCACCTCAAAAAATTGGCCTGGGAATCGTAAGTTACTTCAATACATTAATTCTGCTGAAGTAGCATGTAAATCTTCGCGATAACTAGTTCTTAATTGTAGTATGATGGAAGGCAAAATAGTGGTCCAATCAGGTGTGTCATAACACATAATTGCAGCCTTCAGTGTACGGTGCGAACGGTTGATCATAACGTTAAACTGCGGGTGATAACTGTTCGTACGTCTATGTTGGAAACCTAATAAAATTGACAATTCTGCGAATATTTGGAATTCGAACTGGGTTCCTTGGTCGGTTAGAATGAATACTGGGACACCAAAACGTACTATTCATTCTGAATAGATCGCAAAAGCGGCAGTAGTTGTGGTTATGTCGGATACGGGTAAGACATCTTCCCAACGCGGTCTATCATCGTTATGCAGTATCGGTAATTTACATATGGTGGCAATGGTCCGACGATATCTTTTTTTATAGATGGCCAAACGACTTGATCCGTAAGTAACCTCACTGAAGATTTTACTCCTGGATGAGCCAATGACTTATGTAATGACTCAAAAACTTGTTTTCGAGATTTACCTGTGGATATGTCGCAATACAATGTTTTATCGGCACTAAAATGCACGGGACATTGTTCGAATTTCAGGGTTGACGTACTATTGTCTTCGATAAGTTTAAAAAATTCTTTGTCGCCAACTTGCGCCTTCGTGATAACCGAGTAATCTATTGATCCAGGGACTTCTATTTGCTCAATATGGGAAAGAGTATCAGCTTACTATATTGTTCTTGCCAGAAACGTGTTGCAAGTCCGTTGGGAATTGCGCTATATAGTCTAAATGCCTGCGAGGTCTGGGTGATGCTTTTTCACTATTTTGTTTAAAAGCTTAAACTAAGGGCTCATAGTCCGTAAACAGTGAGAAATTTTGTTCCTTTATGAAGAAACCTGAAATGCTTTATGCCTAAATAAGCCGCGAGGAGTTCTCTGTCGTAAGCGCTGTACTTGACTTGCGTCGTGGTTAGCCGCACAGAAAAAACCTAATGGTTCTCAGGCTTGGTTTACCCATTGCTGAACTACTGCCCCAACTGCAGTGTCCGACGCATCCACCATTATTGACAAACGAGCTGAACTTACAGGGTGAGCTAAAATTGTTACCTCACTCAATGCTCTCTTTCACTTCTCAAAAGCTTCAATCAACGGCTATGTCCGTCCAATTAATACTAACTTTGCTATTTTGTATGTACCCCTTGAGAAAGTCATTCAGAACGGTCTGATCTTTTGCGGCTGCTGGTACAAAACGCTGATAAAAATTCACCATGTCTAAGAACCGTTTCAATTGCTGCATTGTTGTGGGTCGGCTAATTTGGGATATGACTTGAGCTCTTTCGGATGAAGGAAGGATGCCTTTGTTGCATACTGTATTGCCAAAGAACAAGACTTCGGACTGAGCGAAAACACATTTATTAACGTTAATGACTAATCCATTGTTATAGTCTCTGAAACACTGTATTCAAATGCATTATATGTTCGTCTCTGGATTGTGATGCTATCAGTATGTCATCAAGATAAGTGAAACAAAATGGTAAACCGCGTAATGTTGTGTGCATCAGCCCAAAAGCCTTAATACGGGTACCGTTTGCTGCGTAAAGACTAAAGCCTGATTTATCGGTTATGTTGTTGCTAAAATTGGCTGGTATTACTGATACATCTGATGATTCACTTACATGCTCATTTCCTTCTCAATCCATTTATCCTTTTTTAACAAGTTTGTTAATTCCTTCTATATCCTTTCTTTTAACTCGTCCTTTCCTTAAAAGGGCGGGAGCTTGCTCAGTTATTGATTCACTTGTCAAGTGCGGCAAAATCAAGTAATCATAATATCACTTTGTTTTTATATACTTATAAATATATTTTTGTTGTTCATTAGTTTTTTTGTTTTTGCCTGGCTGTGAGACTTCTCAGGGTGTAGGTCGTCCCCATGCTGTAACGAGTGACCCGTGGTTGCTCGTTCCCCTGGGACCAAAAATAATTATGCGTTGTCCACACCAGTTTTGTTTTTTTATATATTTAATTTATTTTGTACGTTTGTGTTGTGTACCTACTCATTTCCCCTACATTAATTTTTTTAAATATGAGGTAACGGGTAATGAGTAGGTATAAATAGCCATGTTTTGTGTTATTCGGGAAGAGTTTGAGCAGAAATTTGGATGAGTCGACAGAACTTGTTAGCAAAGCAGCCATTAGTTTTTTGAAAGTAAAAAATAAGTTTTTTATTAATTTAAATAATTATTAATTATAATTTTTATAATTTGAATAATTTTCTTTAATTTTTTTTTAAAGAATGATAATAAATTGTGATCTTAGAAAGTATGTAATCTAAAAAAAAAAAATCCAAAGAAACAAATTGTAAAATTGTTAATAAAAAAAAAAAACAAAGAAAAGAGCGCCGCGAATATTTTTCTTATTTTGCGATTTCGGGGAATAAAAATATATAAAAGTATAATAATACCGTTGGCAGCATTATATCGTACGATAACCACATACACACATAATTTTATAATACGAAAAGAAAATACAGAATTGACGTGATAAATTTTTTCTGTTAATTGCCTACAAAAAAATAATTATAAAGTACACATTAAACGAAAAGAAAAAAAAAACAGTGAGTTAGCCAGTGAGATTCAACCGGTAGTGAAGAGTTACATGAAACGGGTGGAACGTTTGGATGTAAATGACATATCAATGATTAATTATTTAGTCGATGAAACAAATTACAAAACACCATCGAATTCATCGACGCCCCACCGCTAAGTCCACCGTATTCAAACTATAATAATAATCATCATAATAATAGGCATTATAATCAACGGAATCACCGTTATTCCTGTCCATACTATCTAATTATCAAAAAAAAATAAACATGCGGAGAAAGAGACATGATGATATTTTACGTCATTTTGAATGCATCAACAACATCTAAACCAACCTTAGTTAAGTTTTTTTTATTTTTTGTATTATAATTTTTATTTAATTTTATTTAAGATTTTTACATTTTATTTTGTTTTGTTTTATTAATTAAGTTTATTTAATTAAGATTTTTTTTTTTAGTTAAGTTATTTAAGTATTAATCTGTTATTTTTTTCAAATTCATTTCGTTATTTAATTTGATAATTCCGATATTTTTCTTTTATGACATTTATTTCTATCTTGATGTGATGGTTGCAAATCCGGTTGCGTGCCGAGACTTGTTCAAGTGAACCCGCCTTCCCGTCTTCTCCCTCCTTGCGGTTATTCAAGCTCTCATTATGCCTTGCACACCCCACCTTCATCTGCTCCTGAGCTCTAGCCGGCTACTACATCGCAGCAAGGCCTCTAATGGAAGAATTATGTTAACGCCATCGGGGTGCGGAACCTACTGGTGTCGTTTTAATGACACCAATAGGATTCGCACCTTGATCGCCGCACTTAAACGATTTATCGCAAGACGAGGAACTCCTATGGAAATTACGAGTGATAACGGCAGCAATCTAGTTGGCAGTAGACGACCACTGGACGAATTATTTCAATTATACCAAAATCAAAACCATATTAAATCAGTTTCTCTCGTTCTCATGCAGAATAATATATAATTCAACTTCAATCCGGCTAGCGCCCCACATTTCGGAGGTCTTTGGGAGGGCAATATAAAATCGATTAAATATCATCTAGCTAGAGTAGCCGGCTCCACACCACTTATATTTAAGGAGATGAGTACACTTCTTACACAAATTGAAGCGGTCTTAAACTCCAGACCGCTTTGCCAATTAAACGAAGATATCAGTGTTTATGACTCCTTGACTTCAGGGCATTTCCTAATTGGAGAAGCCCTTACTGCCATTCCCGAGCCTGACTTGAGTCACCTAAATGAAGCCCGATTAAGTAGGTGGCAAAACATTCAGCAACGTGTTCAAGGTTTTTGGAAGTCCTAGGCCATCGAGTATCTGACTTCCTTACAACGTCCAAAATGGCAAGACACACAAAAGGACCTAACCATCGATCAGCTCGTCGTAATTAAGGATGACAATTTACCGCCTGCCAAATGGGCTTTCGATCGAATAATTCAAACCCATCCGGGAAATGACGGCCGAACTCGAGTTGTTACCATCAGGATTGAGAAGGGTGAGCTTAAACGCGCAATAGTTAAAATTTGTCCATTCCCAGTGGACTAGCTGAATTATTATTGCTCGATATTGTATAATTTATTTCTCATCGAGATTTTATTAATAGTTAGTTGAGTATAATTTAGTTAGATTAACTCCTATAATTATATTTTTATCAGTTTGGGTTTTAAAATTTTTTTTTTAACATGCTCTATTTAATTTATTGTTGGTAGTCTGTTAATCTGTTAGTCGTTAGTTAGTAGTTTTTTATTTATTTATTAGATTGGATGGGTCAAACTTGTTTATATAATATTATTATCATAATATAGTACGTTTTGCATTGCGCATATGAAATTACATTAAGTAATGCATTACATAAATGAAGTTGCATTTAACATGGAGCATTCACAATATTGCTTACATGGCGAAGCTTATGTAATTTGTCAAAAGTCTAGATTATTTCTATTCATTTTTGAGACTTTGTCAGGTGAGAAATAAATTATCATTATTAATAACATAATAAAATAATTATAATCATACAATAAATAAAGCTATATCACAATTGTAAAACGAAAACCCTACCCGTTCATAGATGTCTCTTATTTTATTTTATTATTATATTATTATATGAATTTCCTCTCATCGGTAGCACCAATTTTATTCCTTCATTTTCTTTTTTAAAAACTAACTGTACAGTAGTAGAAGGGTGAAGTAGATACTGCCGAATGAACGTCGTATATATATATATATATATATATATATATATATATATATATATATATATATATATATATATATATATATATATATATATATATATATATATATATATATAATTTTCTTTTAATAATAAAACTGTAAAACCAAGTCAATACAAAATATTATAATTAAAATTTATATTACATTAAAAGTTCGATTTCATGAAATTATAATAAAATTGTTTAATGTTAATACAACAACAAATTCAATAACCTTTTTATTCAAAATTGTATTGTGAACAATTTAAAACATTAAAAACGGTGAAACGCCTTTGCATCACGCCAAACCATGTTTTTATTTTGCCCATTGTTAATAATCACGTCGGATGGTCACCACTTTATGGGTTATTTAGAGATGTAGGGTTCTATAGGGCGTTCTTATGTTGCATACAGTTATAATATAGTAGAGAATCTTCAATGCAACACGTGCGTGCGTGTTATTGAGTAAAATTAAATACTTTAACTTTTTATCCACAAAAAAATTTAACACTTTCTAACAAGTAAAATATAAATTTTTGTTGAAATATCTTTATTTATGATTTATGTTTTTGCTTTCTTCTCTTTTATCCTAAGCTTACCCAACTACAGTCTTTTTGCGACTGCCTTTTTGCTTTCATTTTTTTAATTTTTTTAAACGACAAAACAAAAAATGTACACATCCATTTTTTTCTTTATCACATCGCCCAACAATGAAACTAGCCGAAAATAATATAGAATTGAGCAATAGAGTAGAATAGCGTAGAATTGGAGTGCCTAACGGGTTCAATAGCTCTCGCGAGAACGCAGAAGGTCAGTTCGTTCTTCCCCGCCCTCAGAGAGGCTTAAGATTTAAATTTCGAGAGCGTCAATCAATCAATAGCTCTCGCTTCCCTCCGCTCAGCCCTCCGAGAGGCTTTAGTATTAAATTTCGGGGGACGTAGGAGCCGGAATCAGCAAACTAAGATGGCTACTAATATTTTTGACAATTTTAGTTTAAGTTATGGCCATTATTAAATAGCATGTGTGTTTATGTATTATGGCTCCTATGCTCCCAAAGTTTAAAGATTATTAGAACGGCTGGGCAAAGCGGCTTTTCCAGTGCCTGCGGGAGCTTCCGGAGCCGTTAGGCCTCAACAATTAAGGCACTTTCCTTAAACAAAAAAAAAAACTTTTCTCGCCAATAAAAACGACATTAAAAATTTGAAAATGGAAGTTGCGTGGATTGTAATGTAGATA
Organism: Tipula confusa; assembly: GCA_963556175.1. Taxonomy (NCBI): domain Eukaryota; kingdom Metazoa; phylum Arthropoda; class Insecta; order Diptera; family Tipulidae; genus Tipula; species Tipula confusa. Next base: position 2,252,976 of record OY744478.1, read on the forward strand.
GTACTACTAACAAATCTTTACTGAGTTTCTCAGCAAACGGAGCGTGAAGCACCGCCATTTTTATTGCTATTTTATAGTATGTATTATATACAATTTTATTGCGTTACAACTTATGGTAGATGGTAGATCATGATACATGGTACATGGTAGATGGTAGATGGTAGATGGTAGATGGTAGATGGTAGATGGTAGATGGTAGATGGTAGATGGTAGATGGTAGATGGTAGATGGTAGATGGTAGATGGTAGATGGTAGATGGTAGATGGTAGATGGTAGATGGTAGATGGTAGATGGTAGATGGTAGATGGTAGATGGTAGATGGTAGATGATAGATGATAGATGGTAGATGGAAGATGGTAGATGGAAGATGGTAGATGGTAGATGGAAGATGGTAGATGGTAGATGGTAGATGGTAGATGGTAGATGGTAGATGGTAGATGGTAGATGGTAGATGGTAGATGGTAGATGGTAGATGGTAGATGGTAGATGGTAGATGGTAGATGGTAGATGGTAGATGGTAGATGGTAGATGGTAGATGGTAGATGGTAGATGGTAGATGGTAGATGGTAGATGGTAGATGGTAGATGGTAGATGGTAGATGGTAGATGGTAGATGGTAGATGGTAGATGGTAGATGGTAGATGGTAGATGGTAGATGGTAGATGGTAGATGGTAGATGGTAGATGGTAGATGGTAGATGGTAGATGGTAGATGGTAGATGGTAGATGGTAGATGGTAGATGGTAGATGGTAGATGGTAGATGGTAGATGGTAGATGGTAGATGGTAGATGGTAGATGGTAGATGGTAGATGGTAGATGGTAGATGGTAGATGGTAGATGGTAGATGGTAGATGGTAGATGGTAGATGGTAGATGGTAGATGGTAGATGGTAGATGGTAGATGGTAGATGGTAGATGGTAGATGGTAGATGGTAGATGGTAGATGGTAGATGGTAGATGGTAGATGGTAGATGGTAGATGGTAGATGGTAGATGGTAGATGGTAGATGGTAGATGGTAGATGGTAGATGGTAGATGGTAGATGGTAGATGGTAGATGGTAGATGGTAGATGGTAGATGGTAGATGGTAGATGGTAGATGGTAGATGGTAGATGGTAGATGGTAGATGGTAGATGGTAGATGGTAGATGGTAGATGGTAGATGGTAGATGGTAGATGGTAGATGGTAGATGGTAGATGGTAGATGGTAGATGGTAGATGGTAGATGGTAGATGGTAGATGGTAGATGGTAGATGGTAGATGGTAGATGGTAGATGGTAGATGGTAGATGGTAGATGGTAGATGGTAGATGGTAGATGGTAGATGGTAGATGGTAGATGGTAGATGGTAGATGGTAGATGGTAGATGGTAGATGGTAGATGGTAGATGGTAGATGGTAGATGGTAGATGGTAGATGGTAGATGGTAGATGGTAGATGGTAGATGGTAGATGGTAGATGGTAGATGGTAGATGGTAGATGGTAGATGGTAGATGGTAGATGGTAGATGGTAGATGGTAGATGGTAGATGGTAGATGGTAGATGGTAGATGGTAGATGGTAGATGGTAGATGGTAGATGGTAGATGGTAGATGGTAGATGGTAGATGGTAGATGGTAGATGGTAGATGGTAGATGGTAGATGGTAGATGGTAGATGGTAGATGGTAGATGGTAGATGGTAGATGGTAGATGGTAGATGGTAGATGGTAGATGGTAGATGGTAGATGGTAGATGGTAGATGGTAGATGGTAGATGGTAGATGGTAGATGGTAGATGGTAGATGGTAGATGGTAGATGGTAGATGGTAGATGGTAGATGGTAGATGGTAGATGGTAGATGGTAGATGGTAGATGGTAGATGGTAGATGGTAGATGGTAGATGGTAGATGGTAGATGGTAGATGGTAGATGGTAGATGGTAGATGGTAGATGGTAGATGGTAGATGGTAGATGGTAGATGGTAGATGGTAGATGGTAGATGGTAGATGGTAGATGGTAGATGGTAGATGGTAGATGGTAGATGGTAGATGGTAGATGGTAGATGGTAGATGGTAGATGGTAGATGGTAGATGGTAGATGGTAGATGGTAGATGGTAGATGGTAGATGGTAGATGGTAGATGGTAGATGGTAGATGGTAGATGGTAGATGGTAGATGGTAGATGGTAGATGGTAGATGGTAGATGGTAGATGGTAGATGGTAGATGGTAGATGGTAGATGGTAGATGGTAGATGGTAGATGGTAGATGGTAGATGGTAGATGGTAGATGGTAGATGGTAGATGGTAGATGGTAGATGGTAGATGGTAGATGGTAGATGGTAGATGGTAGATGGTAGATGGTAGATGGTAGATGGTAGATGGTAGATGGTAGATGGTAGATGGTAGATGGTAGATGGTAGATGGTAGATGGTAGATGGTAGATGGTAGATGGTAGATGGTAGATGGTAGATGGTAGATGGTAGATGGTAGATGGTAGATGGTAGATGGTAGATGGTAGATGGTAGATGGTAGATGGTAGATGGTAGATGGTAGATGGTAGATGGTAGATGGTAGATGGTAGATGGTAGATGGTAGATGGTAGATGGTAGATGGTAGATGGTAGATGGTAGATGGTAGATGGTAGATGGTAGATGGTAGATGGTAGATGGTAGATGGTAGATGGTAGATGGTAGATGGTAGATGGTAGATGGTAGATGGTAGATGGTAGATGGTAGATGGTAGATGGTAGATGGTAGATGGTAGATGGTAGATGGTAGATGGTAGATGGTAGATGGTAGATGGTAGATGGTAGATGGTAGATGGTAGATGGTGGATGGTAGATGGTAGGTGATCTCGATGTTACCCTGTATGCTATTTTGTTTACTGTTCGAATCACATAACTATCTTTAATAAAGTCATAAATCAGTAATTTTTTGTTTTAACTTGATTTCTTCTATGAATCCGACGAACGTTAATACACTTCATGCTAAGTAAGTTCAATCTTTCTTCTAACGTTCGCCAGAAATCTTGATGTATCGCTTAGGTCATTTCCTTCAAAAACATTGTACGTATTCACGTCATATGTCCGTACACGTGGTACAGACACTCACTTTTTTTTTATTTTAAAGGTAGATAAGCAGCTCGAGCTAAGATAAATTTTTCATACAAATTTGACATAAAATTTAGCCACGCTAAAATAAAAATATAAAATGTATCTTTTGATTTAATTGATTTGTACGGAGATTCACTCTAAAAAAATTCAAAAATGACAGTTGCGCGGAATGTAATGTAGGTGGTACTGCTTGCAAGTCTCCAATTTAGCGGTTATTTATCTACACGGTATATTAATAGTCAGGTACATTTTGACAGTACAGTTGGTAATTGGACACCGTGAAACCGCGAAAAAGTTGTTAAAACCATATTCAATAATATGTATTTTTCTCGTCAAATACCCATTCTAAATTTAATTTAAAATACATAACAAATTTATCTCTACATAAATTGTTTAGCTTGCTGATTTATTTGTAGCTAATTGAAGACCTGTGGAGCCCGTGTTAAAAATTATCTTGGCTGGAGCTGCTTACCTAGCTTAATCTGGTAGTTAATTTGATTTTGGTAAATTGTGGATTATTGCATCTGAATGCATATTAAGGATATCATAAATACAGTATAGTGTAGTATTAAAAGTCGTCTAGTCTTTCACATATTTAAGGACAGAAGGCATCATCCGAGAATAACAATCAATTAGTTTATGTATATATATATATATATATATATATATATATATATATATATATATATATATATATATATATATATTATTTTATTTAAATATTTATATCCTATTATTTACTAAAATAATTACATTTTGTTGGTTTGTCTTTTTTCTATATTAAATAAATCAAATTGTTGCAAATAGAAGTATTATATATTATAATATTATGTAGTAGATTTGAATGTGATCGAGCAAAAATACAATAATAATAATAATAATAATAATTTTTATTTAATTAAAGTATATATTTAGTTTACTCAATATAAATAACAAGGAGCCTTATTATAATATATATATCTCGACCCGGTCAAATTTCTATTATTCACTATCGCTCAATCCGAGCGAGTCAATGTCTTGGTGTTTGCCACGATGCCATCAAAAATAAATTTGACAGTATCGAGAAATAAAAATTAACTCAGCATATGAATATTTGTATGATAAGAGGTTCTAGAACTATAAGTGCTTATTATTTAATTACAATTTCTAAATAATTTTATATTGTACTGGACAAATTGTCCGATCCGATTTAGCTGGCATACATTCTATAAAGTAAATCAAAATTAAATGAATTGTTCGAATTGTTGATCTAAAAAAAAGAAAAAGAATTGTAGGTCCTACCTTACTCGGTGGCATAAGAGATGAACGAAATTGTATTAATTTTTCAAATTCACCAAATACTGGAATTTCTATGTAGAAAATGAATTTTGTCGAATTTTTTTGATAAACTTGCGTATCAAAATCGACATTATTCCAACTGTTACCATTTGCATTAGGATCACTCGAAATAGTTCGATTTATAGCATGATTATCGTTTGCTTCGTCAACAAAATGTTTATACTTTCTTGGACACGTATACCATTCGGTTAGTTCTGGCGACATAAAATGTAACTCAATTTGACCAATTTCTTGCATATACTTGGAAAATGGAAGCTCGTAAGTAACATTAAGTGATTGTTCCTCGTGTCTGCATATCGTTTCACGTTTAAATGTTTGATTGAATGTTTCCGATCGAATTTTTAATTGAATATTGTAACATCCCAGATCCTGTGATTTAATACTTTCAGCCTGCTGCCGTATCATCTGAGACGAATCTGAGGTTATAACTGATGTTACATTTGTATTTGGTGTATTATAGTAATACTGATGTTGAAGTTCCATTGATGAAGGAATTACTTCTTCATTTGGACTATTATTGTCATTTGCGAATGTTGTTATGTTACTTGTATTTGTGTTTGCAGTGGCACTGCCACCTTGAAATTCAAGATCATCAGGAATTTCGGCCAAATTTTTATTATCCTTGCAACACACGGAATTACAATTAGGATGCTCATGGTTTTCATTTGTACATTGATTTGGTTGGCCAATTAATGGGACTCGTATTATTTTTGGTCCATTTTCGGTTTCTTCAGGTTCATTCACTGGCATTGGATCAAATATATCAGAATTTATGTCTAAAAAATATGAAAGTTTTTATTTAGTAACTTTTATATTTTATATTTTATAGTAAAATAATAAATTGTGTTTACAGGCCGTTGCTGGCCAATTCGGCACTTTCATTACTGGCTATCACCTAATGGGTCTAATGAACAACTTGTATAACTTCAGGTTGTCCGTGTTTTGTAAGGTATTTAGACTTTAGCAGTTGACTCAGGGTAAACAATTGTCATAAGTGACTCGCAAATCCGTCAGACAAGAGGATTAAGTACTTTTTTTGTAGCATCGTCATTCAGTTCAATCACAACATATATCTGCTGTTCTACACTAAAATTTATATTTTTGATATGTTCTAAGATATTTTAAAGTAAACCATGCTGGTAATTTAGAAACACCTAATCTACGTATAGAGAATCATACTCAGCGGAACATCTACCAGTAATTCACCGATTAGTATTCAGTTAATATAGTTTAACCTATTTTTGACGTCAACGATTAAGGCATCAACGAAATAAAATATTTTGCTCTTTATCTAATGTCATACATTTTTAATTTGATAAATCCTTGCCAGATTTAATTTTATCTGCGAATAGCGGATATTTTCGGATATTCGCGGATATACTCATCCGATGCAGGGCTCTAATATGTATTACATTTAGCTATTTTTATGGTGTTTTCGAGACGTCTGCTAAGTGAACGAAGAATATATTTTTAAAAAACTATCTTCAAACAAAAACAGTTTGAAGAGAGTTTTTTAAAAATATATTATTCGTTCTCTTAGCAGACGTCTCGAAAACACCATAAAAATAACTAAATGTAATACATATTAGAGCCCTGCATCGTATGAGTATATCCGCGAATATCCAAAAATATCCGCTATTCGCGGATAAAATTAAATCTGGCGGATTAGATGCGTATTTTATTTCTTTATCCGAAAATCCGCAAAATATCCGCAAAACTGGATGTATTCGCAAGAAATAACTAATTAGACATACGATTTATCTAGGTATAGCGTAAAAATAATATAACATCAAATAATGAAAGTTTTAATACAGAATTTCGAGTTTTTTTAGAAGTAGTTATAAGGATACATAAACTATATATATATATAAACATCATGATGTTTGCACCCGACTGCTCCCTATAAATGAATTGAATGCAATATTGCAATGAGAAAATTATGTACACATAAATATAATATATGAATCTGTATATGCATAAGCATATAACATAAAATCAGAATGTTGCGCTTATTTTTTTGTTTACAAATATTAGTGTAAATTAAATATTATGGATTATTTTATTATCAGATCTCTAACGAGTAACTTATTAAATAAAAATTAAACCAAATTAAGTGGTGATATTCAGTGTTTTATTTTTTATTGAATTTGAAGTGAATTTGAGGTTAATTCCACTACTTTAACTCTTTGGTTAAAGTAGTGGAATTAACCAGATAATATTGATGGTCAACTGACCAAATTAATAGTGGATAAGACCACTACATAGTTCTGTTCTGAAGAAAATGAAACATGCGTTTCATATTAAATTTTGTGTTCGTTTTAATTCGAAATAATATTAAAGGCATATTTAATTTTCATCAGAAAACAACTATTTCTATAAGAACTCAAAATTCTGTATTAAAACTTGCATTATCTGAAGTTTATAACTAGATAAATTGCAAACCCAATTAGTAATCACTTGCAAATCAAATTATGAAAGTAAATAACAAAAAAGTGTAATCTAAAATTTATTTTGTAAATTTCTTATACGAATATGACATTTCTCGTATTGTTTATCCCTATACTATACAACTGGTGTTAATCGGTAGAACTAATTGATAAATTGCCCTATTAAAAATGTTAACACAAAATGTAGATACAGCCAACCAGCAAATCAATGATAAACAAAGATGGGATGTTGCAACATCACTATCGATACTATCGAAAATGACGATTACATCGATATACTTTAGCTGTGTTGCTTTCGTAAAGCTAAGCGAGTTTTTCTTTAATATCTCAATGCAACAGCTTTTGGCTTATTTTAATTTTTCTGTGTAGGTAAAATAAAACATTTATTCCTAATTTTTTTTATATATGTAAATTTATGTCAAATTTTTTTGTATACAAGATGTGATAGTTTCTGTGATTTTAAATATGATTTTAAATAACAAATTTGAAAAAATTACCGCCTTGTGGTGAACACCATAACCATAAAATGGTTTTATACAATGAAATTGTTGTTGTAATCTTTTTCGGCTTTGTGAAAGCAACACAGCTTTTGAAGTCGGTATGTTGTATCATTTACGACAAATAATCGATAATTGTATATTTCAACACTTTATTAACATGAAATGACAGCTGTTTTTTTTTGATAAAAAACATGTTAAATATTGGTGAAGTCATTTTGATTGTTTTATTGTTAAATAAAAAGTACCGGCATCGCCTAATATCATATAGATCATGTCGAACTGTCAAGATTATACTACAAACGAAAATGCTGCCGTCTTATAGAAAGTAATATGTTTTAAACGTATGCCCTACTGCATTAATTCTGCCACTAGATTTCAGTCAAATTATCAAAAATATAAATATATGTATTTTGTAATTATGGCGCCCATAATCCCATTTATGCGGATAATAATTATCCGCAAACCAACCATTAAAAACCATTAAATACATCATAATCACGTGATGTGTTCGACCAATTAAATTACTACTAAAGCACGTGTGCGGATAACTATTTTTCGCGATTCAAAATAAAAACCAAGTTGTGTTAGCTTTGTTTTACGTGCTTTAGCAGAAATAAGATTTCTGGGCGTGTCACGAGGTTTCGATGTGCTGATTTAATTGTTTTTACGTGGATAATTATTATCCGCAAACTCAATGGATAATTATTATCCGCAAACCACTAATCGCGGGCACCTTTTGTATAAATGTGATTGACTGATCACGTGCTTGAAATAGCACTTGATTACGATCGGTGATTACGATGAATACAACTATGACCCCATATTGCAGTGCATAATCTATGGGCCAAACCATCGTTGGCTGGAGCAATACCATGTGCAGATGAATATTTAAAAGCGGGCTTGTATTCGGACGTCTTCGATTTGGCTAAAAATGGCGTAAAGAAGGACATTAAGCTAAAGAGATGGGAAAGCTTCGGCCCCAGAACAGATTGCATAGAATAAGCATTAAAAAAAATCAATTTGTAGCTATACATCGGTAATAACCCGATGTAAGATCCAAACTTGGTAACTTTTTAATTTGGTATCCATAGACACGAACATTTATAATCACCATTAATCGCCGCCAAAAATATTTCGATTAAGATAACCTACTTGTTCAACAATTCCATCTCACTCACAAAATATATCTTCAACCCACTGATCCAAAAATACAACAAGCTCATAATGAAAGATGGACAGCTCGTTAAATTTTGAACTGGTATATTGGTGCGATCGATTGAATGCACAAAACATTTTAAACAAGGATAAAGAAGAAATTAAAGAAAAATTAAAAATGTGTTAAATATCTGCAAATTTTTTAATATCGACGTTAGGGTTTATAACTGAAATGTTGCTTTAATTAGCTAAATAGGGCAATTTTTTAGTTACCGTTTTTGTTGAAAAATGTGACACCTTAATGGATAAATATTGAAATGTCATTTTTTTGTATGGGAAAACATAAATGGGTTTGAGGAAACTAAAATAATCAGATTACTTTTTAGTTTTAGATTAGTTTCAAAATGCCTTGATAGAGTTTTAAATTCATAATTCTTCCTATACTTTACGAGTAATAGAAGAAAAGTCAACTTCAGCCATCAGTGTGTCTAATTTAAGCAACATTGGTGGTTGTACTTGTTCGAAATTTACTGTTATAGTGAACTGTTATAGTGTAAAACTGATATAACATCAAATAATGCAGCTTTTAATACAGAATTTCGAGTTCTTATACAAACAGTTCTGTTCTGAAGAAAATAAAACATGCGTTTCATATTAAATGTTGTGTTTGTTTTAATTCGAAATAATATTAAACGCATATTCAATTTTCTTCAGAACAGAACTACTTGTGTAAGAACATGAAATTCTGTATTAAAACTTTCATTATTTCAAGTTTTATTAGTTTTGCGCCATAACTAGATAAATTGTATATCTAATTAGCATACACTTGCAAATCAAATTATGACGGTAAATAACAACAAAAACTTATTTTGTAAACGAATATGACATTCCTCGTATTGTTTCTCCCTAACATACAACTTATGTTAATCGGCAGAACTAATTGACAAATTGCCCTATCATTTTCTTTTTAACGAAATTTTTTTATTTAATTCCAAGAGAAGTTCTTAAAATTTAAATTTTTATAAAGGAATTGAAATTTATTAATGAAAATGACATATTATAAGTTTTAATAATTTGAAATTACGAAAACGAGCTGAATTGCGAAAGAGATTACCTATTAGTTTTTCTTATAATAGCACAGAAAAGAACATTAGAACACTAACTTTCATATATTAAAATGGCATCGAAGAATCCAAACTAATAATTGTTTATGAGTTTTGTGGCTATGGAGCAAAAACAAGAACACAACATGTTGATTAATATATCACTTACTCTTTTTCAGAGAAAATTGAGAACATATTTAACATTAGGAACATCTTGGGAATGGTTGTCCGAATGGAGCCATTTAAAAAAGGCAACAAGGATCATACCACAATGCAAAAGTGTCAGGCATACAAACACACGCAAAAATACTGCAATCGTGAAACCAGATGTGTTAAATCTGCGGGGAAGCCTGATACAAAAAACTGCGTGATTGATAGGAACACTCCGGCAAAATGTGCTAACTGCCAGGGAACTCACCCTACCAGCTATAGAGGATGTAAAGTAGCCAAAACACTGCAAAACATGTGAAATAGGGCAAACAAAAACCAGCCAATGAGAGCAACTAAAGAAAAAGAAATCCCGACAAAAACTGTCACTACGTTCCATAGTGCGAAAATGACAGAGGGATTCTCATACTTACAAGCAGCAAGACAAGGACTACCTGGGCCTTCAGATCAAAATAATGGAATTCAACAAGCTATGACAACAATGCAAAATACCCTAAAAGCTATTGTCAGTCGCCTCTCTAAAACAGAAGAAAATATAGAGTTTCTAAACAAAAGACAAGTTAATCTTGAACAGCAAGTAGGAGAACCCCACTAAAACCCTCACTAAATAACACAAAATGAACAAAATACTAAGAATATTAACCTGGAATGCTAATGGACTTCTACAGCATCTTCCAGAGCTGGAAATCTTTTTGAATACAGAAAAAATTAATGTATGCTTAATAGCAGAGAGCCATTTTACTAGAAAGTCTTATGCAAAATTAAAAACTTATTCTTGTTACATTTCTATACATCCAGCAAAAATAGCTAGCAGGAGAGCAACTGTCTTCATCAGAGAAAACAACAAACACTTCGAAGATGTCAAACTCGAAATAGAGACAATGCAAATTGTATCAATTAGCGTACAATTAAAAAATTACAAGAAGCTGCGGGTTGCTGCGATATATTGTTCACCAAGGCATCGACTTAAAAAGGACGACTTAAATCGACTTAAAAGGCATCGACTTACCTCTTAATGTTCAAAATGATGGGCTCAAATTTCATCATAGGAGGAGACTTCATTGCCAAACATACGCATTTGGACTAAAATCACCTAAAGGTAGAAAACTTTTGGAAGCTGGATATCAAATAAACTGCGGGTTTCATTCAAGTGGTATTGCTACTTATTGGCCAACGGACACAAACAAAATACCAGACGTGATTGACTTCTTCATAGCTAAAGGTATTTCAGAAAATTATGTCCATATGGAAAATAATAAAGATCTTCGGATCATTCTCCAATCATACTTACGATCAGTGAAACAATAATTGAAAAAGAAAAGCCACCAAGGTTAACAACCAGAAAGACCAATCGGGAAATCTTCGCACTGTTAATTGAGGAAAATATTGATCTTCAAGTCCCAATCAAAAACTAAACACAAAAAGGTATGTTCTGGAGTTTTCCTTGATTTTGCCCATGCCTTTGAACGAGTCTGGCATCGCGGACTGGAATATAAATTATATCGTGACCTCCCTAAGCAGTTCTATGAGATATTAAAATCATACAAAGAAGGGAGATATTTCAGAGTGAAATATGAAGGAGAGTTATTATCACTCAACAGAATTGAAGCAGGGGTACCACAAGCGAGCGTGCTGGGACCATTATTGTATTTGCTTTATACGAATGACATATCTTTTACTGAAGAAACATATATTGCAACCTTTACGGATGATACAGCAATTTTGGCGGTTGGAAGTACAATCGAAGAGACAGCCAGCAAATTACAGCACACTGTAAATGAGATTGTCCACTGGCCAAAAAATGGAGAGTAAAATTGAATAAGCTAAAATCAGTTCACACAACCTTCATCTATCTAAAAGTAGATCACCTACCTATTTACATAAATAGGCAGGAAATACCACTTGCGAACACGGCAAAATACCTGGGTATGACGGCTAACGCCAAGTTAAAATGGAAAGAGCATGTCAAGAATAAAAGGCAAGAACTGGATATAATGTTCAGGAAAATGTATTGGCTCATTGGAAGAAGCAGTGAGCTTGCAACTCACAATAAGCTGCTTTTATACCGGCAAATTCTTAAGCCTGTGTGGAGCTATGGCATCCAGCTCTGGGGATGCACAAAGAAAACTAACGTTAAGATTATTCAATTATTCCAGAACAAAGTACTACGATGCATTGTCAATGCATCTTGGTTTATTAGAAATGATAATATACATAGAGATCTAAAGATGGAAACCGTCAACGAAGAAATCACAAAAAATGACAAAAAAATATATCCAGCATTTACAACTCCATGAAAACAGGTATATTCAACATATTGTCAATGACGTCGACAGCATAGATACAAGACGGCAAAAAAGAACGAAGCCGCTTGATTTAATTCCTCAGGATTGAAAGTTGCTGATGTAACCGGAAGAATTGAGCCCAATGGAAAAACCTTTTTTTTTACAAGCCGTCTTATAACTTTCGTTGGCAAAGATAAACAAAACCTATATAAACAATTGAGTGTATTGGTGCTATGAAAATCCATACCAAAAAATGTATAATTTTCTCATTCCTACTACCACTATTTAACATTTTTATCTCTAAGTTACGCACCCTATTTAATGTGTTTGGATAAATGAGAATTTTGTCGTTTCTTTTTTTGTTATTTATGTTTTGTATAGGAAAGAGATAACATCAATTTTGCCTTATATTTTCATTTTTTACTCTCTTTTGCTTTATAGTATGGAAATGTTTATTTTATTTTACGCTATATCATAGACATAGTTGTCTATGACTATATTCTAAATCATATATCGACACGTATTTTACTTACAATACATTCTCATGTGTATATGATTAAATAGCATGAGTATGCAATGAATACGGCTTGTAGTAAACAGGGTTTTGATCTTGTTTATCACACATACTAACATAATGCGAAAATCATTTAATTTGCTTGGTAAATATTTTACATCTCCTTTTCCTCGTACCTCCCTTCACCTTCTCACAGCAAAAAAAAATCAGTTTCAATTTCATTTTTTTCTTTACAGCTATCCATAGATGTATTATATAATATACATACGCAATTGTCTACATTTTACGATCGATCATATATGGATTTTGTTAAATTATTTTTCTTGCAATTTTTGGTTTATTTTGTCTTTTAAATTATTCAACATTTTCTATAGACAATATTATTCGAGTAGTTATCAAATTAAACAACTTTGTTCGATCGAGCAACGAAATTTGCAAAAATAATCACTTAATTACGTTTGTAATGTATGTACTCCGAAGAGCCATTGTCGTCGACAGCAACCTCTACACCTGCCAAATGGCGGCTCTCCTATCAGAGATTGCTGAACCATTCGTTTAGGATCGGCTCGTAAAACGTGTTCGAGCCGGCGTACTCACTGTTCTTTTATTTCATAAACAGGATCAGTAATTTTCATGAAATTTCTGATCTCGTGGTTGAATAAAACTCGGTAAGTGTCGTCATCATCGCGTTTGAGGCCATAAATCAACCGCATGATTTGTCTCTCGAATGTCATTAACCATCTCACATACTAATCTGTCAGGGTCTAGCTCACTCGCCCATATATAACATCGGGTCTGATCACTCTTAAAATCCATTGCGTCTTGATCTCTAAAATCAGTGATCATATATTTTGTTTGAGACTCATTGATGTTGAGACCAACGGAGGCTGAGAATCGTACAAGTGGATCCAGCAGTTATTTTACACCATTGCTATTTAGTCCAATTACAGAGATATCTTCTGTTTATGCCAAAACCTGCTTGGACTGATGGTACAAAATGGTGTGTTGAGATGTTTAATTTTACATAAACGCACATATATGTCAGGTATTCCCAGACATCGCAAAGCAAACCAAAAGCTATCCCGATGGATTGAATCATATGCTTGTTGGAAGTTCAAGAAGAACACCTGATGTACGTCACGAGATGTCTCGTAAAATGTAGAAAGAATCATCCTCAGCGAAAAAACTTCATCAGTGACTGACGAATTTGGACGAATTGGTAGTCATCTAGAATTTTCTCACTCAGAGGAGTGATTCTCTGCAATATTATGTAAGACAGCAGTTTGTATGCTGTGTAAAGGTAAGCTATGCCGGGGTAGTTTTCGCATTTAGTGTGGTCTCCTTTTTTAAGGACAGAGCACAACACGGCCACTTTTCATTCATCACTTTTCACTTTGCTTTGTCATACTAATCGAACAAGTTCGAAAAGATAGTTCTACAAAGTATCTTCTCCGAATATCAAGAGGTCAGAATTAATACAATCAACCCCAGGAAAATGGTTCCTTTTAAGTCTTTGCATTGTCAGTGTAAATTCCTCGTAGGATGGTTCCACTATGCACATCTGCACAGTCTGTTTTTGACAACTTTAAATACACCATTTGACACTTGTTGAACATTCAGTAAATCAAAGAAATGTTCCTTACATATGTCGAGCACTGCATCGATGTTAACACGGAGGTTACCATCCTGGTCCCGAATGGCGATAGATCTAGGGTCTGAAGGTATGGTGCAGTCCGGTAGCTCCTTTAAAGAAGTTACATGAACTGCGCTCATTACCTGATTTGTTGTGCCCTCAAAACTTTACTTTTTGCCCTTCCACCACTCATGCTTTTTCCGTCTACAAATTCACCTAGAGGTTCTTCTAGCAAGGGCCGCTTTGTTCTTCCGAGCGATTGTAAAACGTTCTGGCGCTTATTTATAGGCTATATTCTATTGCTCAACAACAAGACGACACTCCTCATCAAACCAATAATTTTTAGGTTTAATTTTTACCATATACCTAGAGCCTGGGCAGCATTGACAACCTAAGTTTTCAATGCCTCCCATAGAGGGTTCACATCGTCAGAACAAACCAGCAGAAAGGGAAAGAACATGTAATTTTTTTATTTCAAAATTGCAAATCAAAATCGGCTTAAAATAGAGCTCCTACTATTGAAATCGTTTTTTCAAATTCGTACTATTGGTTTCGATAGCGGTTATTACTGAACGATTGTCTCCGAAATTTAGCAACCACTATTTTCTGATTGTTCCTTTTTGCGAAATTTTTTAGGCATTCAACTAGTTCCAATAATTTTAATAAACTTGACAGCAGTTTTGGCGCTCTTACAGCTTCGTCAGAGGAATTTGGCAAGATATTGAGTAGTAAAGTTACTTAAAAAATATTACCATAATAGTAGTTCCCCCAAAAATTTTCGGAATTTTAACAGATAATTCATAGTAATGATAAAACAGAAGTAAGCTTCTTTTTAGCCCGATAATAATAATATGTGTTTCGAACGGGAACCGCTCAGAGCTGGACATTTTAAAACTGGATATTTCAAAATAGGATTTGACAAAACGAGATAAGGTACAAAACTGGATATTTCAAAATTGGATATTTCAATACAAGATAAGGTACAAAACGAGATATGTTACAAAACTGGATATTTCAAAATTGGATAATTCAAAACGAGATAAAGTACAAACCGAGATATGGTACAAAACTGGATATGATAAAATGATTTTTTAGGATGGTTCTGGAATATGCCCAATTAGGAAGGAACTCGGCGAGTTCTTAACCGATTATGATGAAATTCGATATGTATGATGAAAATGAGATTGAAAAATTATTTTTTGGGAAAGCTTTGGAATAGGGCCAGTTAGGAAGGAGCTCGACGAGTTCTTAACCGATTATGATGAAATTTGATATGTAAGATGAAAATGGGATTTAAAAATGATTTTTTGGAAAAGTTCTGGAATATAGCCAGTTAGGAAGGAACTCGGCGAGTTCTTAACCGATTATGATGCAGTTCGATATGTAGGATGAAAATAAGATTTAAAAATTATTTTTTGGGAAAGTTCTAGAATATGGCCAGTTAGGAAGGAGCTCGACGAGTTCTTAACCGATTATGATGAAATTCGATATGTAGGATGAAAATGGGAATTTAAAATGATTTGTTGGAAAAGTTCTGGAATAAGGCCAGTAAGGTTTCATACTTGAATATTTGTAAGAAGAGAAATAGAATTTTCCTTCACTTAATATTTTTTTTCTTTAATTGTATAATTAAATTTGATTTTAAAACCTTTTTTGGGAAAACCTCTGGAATATGGCCAGTAAGGTTTCATACTTGAATAATTTTAAGCAGAGGGATAGAATTTTCCTTCACTTAATGTTTTTTTTTAATTGCTGCTTTTCTCATCTTATTAAAATTAATTTTCACATTTTCATCCTACATATCTAATTTCATCATAATCGGTTAAGAACTCACCGAGTTCCATCCTTACTGGCCATATTCTAGAACTTTCCCAAAAAATCATTTTAAAATCCCATTCCCATCCTACCTATAGAACTTCATCATAATCGGTTAAGAACTCACCGAGTTCCTCCCTAATTGGCCATATTCCAGAACTTTCCTAAAAAATCATTTTAAAATTCTATTTTCATACTACGTATCGAATTTCATCATAATCGGTGAAGAACTCGCTGAGTTCCTTCCTAATTGGCCATATTCTAGAACTTTCCTAAAAAATCATTTTAAGTTTAAATCACATGTCGAAATATCTTGTTTTGAAATATCCAGTTTTGTACCATATCTCGTTTTGTACCTTATCTCTTTTTAAAATATCTAGTTTTGAATTATCCAGTTTTGTACCATATCTCGTTTTGTATCTTATCTCGTTTTGAATTATCCAATTTTGAAATTTTCAGTTTTGTACCATATCTCGTTTTGTACCTTATATCGTTTTGAATTATCCAATTTTGAAATATCCAGTTTTGTACCATATCTCGTTTTGTACCTTATCTCGTTTTAACTTATCCAATTTTGAAATTTTCAGTTTTGTAACATATCTCGTTTTGTACCTTATCTCGTTTTGAATTATCCAATTTTGAAATATTCAGTTTTGTACCATATCTCGTTTTGTACCTTATCTCGTTTTAAATTATCCAATTTTGAAATTTTCAGTTTTGTACCATATCTCGTTTTGTACCTTATCTCGTTTTAAAATATCCAGTTTTGAATTATCCTGTTTCGTAAAATCCAGTTGTAAAATATCCAGTTTCGACCGGTACCCGTTTCGAACATATTCAGAAACTTATACATTTTTTTTATATTGATCTTAATGAGGAAAAACGAAAATGATCTCATGAAAAAAAAAATATCGCGATCAATGTCAAATCAAAGATGTAGGAAATTTAAAAAATAAACCAAAATTGTTAAACATAATATGTTTGCATTTTTATTACTAAAATGGAAAATCAAGTTCTGTTTCAACTTTTCTGATGAATAGTTATTATCCATGGCCAATACCGCAGATACTATTTTTTCCATTGGTCGCTTATACTATGATACCTAAGTATTACATACATAATTAAAGTGGCGTCCGATTTTCGTTGTAATTATTCCAGCTGTAGTAACTATGACGTTGTACAATATGCAACCAAATTACTACAGCAGCTACATGTAATAATTTTGACAGATCTGTAGTTTTTTTATATCAAACAAAATTTGCGTGTGTAGTGAATGCAAACATTGTTTACAAGAAATTAGTATTCTAGGTTCTAGTCTAATCCGTCGTAGTTTACGACCAATATACATCAATAGTTCATTGTGATTGGGCGACGTGATTATAATGTGTTACTATACGTTTTTATCGTGGTATTAAATTATAAAATCTAACATTATGTGAATAAGTTCACAAATTTATATATACATATGAGCTACCGTAGCAGTACCTAATCATACTTGGGCATATCAAATATCAATATGCATTCTGGTTGCTGGTTTGGTGGTCGATAAAATGGCTGAAATTTGTAATACCCTATAAAAATTGAATGTGTCAATTTGTAGTAGCTGAGGGATTACAATATCTATAAACCATGGCCGAGCGAGGTTGCGCGTTCTCTTATCAAACATAAAGCCTAATTACTAAACTACCACGGTCATAATTACTAAACTACCACGGAAATTGGACACCACCCAAGTGATTCTTTTTTTTAAATTTCGTTGCTCGATCGAACTACAAATTTGATAACTACTCGAATAATATTGTCTATAGAAAATGATGAATAATTTTAAAGACAAAATAAACCAAAAATTGCAAGAAAAATAATTTAACATAATCCATAAATGATCGATAGTAAAATGTAGACTATTGCTTATGTGTATTATATAATACATCTATGGATAGCTGTAAAGAATACAATATTATCTAACAAATAAAAATTTCCTATTAAATTGTTTAATGCAATATGTAATTTTTTTTACTATGAGAAGGTGAAGGGAGGTACGAGGAAAAGGAGATGTAAAATATTTACCAAGCAAATTAAATGATTTTCGCATTATGTTAGTATGTGTGATCAACAAGATCAAAATTAAAATCCACAATTACTGTTTTTGTCAAAACACAAAAGCAAAATAAAAACAAAACCGTAAACATGATCACACACATTACCAATTTTTGTACCATCATAAAGGTCGAGTCTAATAAATACATTTTTTACAAGTTTTCAAAGGAACCTGCACTATATTATGTTATAGGTTTATTCAATTTTTTTTTTTACATTGCCCAACTTTGTATACAAAGCAAAACCTTCTCTATTACAAGCCGTTTTCTAACTTTCGTTGCCAAAAATAAACAAAACCTATGTACACAATTGATTGTATTAATACTATCAAAATCCATATAAAAAAATGTTTAAATTTCTCATTCTTGCTACCACTATTTAACATTTTTATCTCAAAATTACGCACACTATTTAATGTGTATAGATAATTGCGTATTTTTTCGTCTCTTAATTTTTTAATAAGGGCCAAAGTGTATTGTATTTATTTGTATTGTGCAATTTTTTTCTATTTTCAACCATTCTCTTGTTTTATATTATGCGAACAAAACCTTCTTTATTATACAAGCCGTATTCATTGCATACTAATGTATCGTATTTTAACCAAAACTCTCTTTATTACAAGCCGTCTTCTAACTTTCGTTAACACAGACAAACAAAACCGATATGAAAAATTGCGTGTATTGGTGCATTCAAATCAAAACCCTCTTTACTACAAGCTGTATTGTTTGCATACTAATGCTATACAAAAATATATACTTTGATTGTATTGTAAGTAAAAATCGTGTTGGGATATGATCGCGATTATAGTATAAAAAAAAGAAACATTCACATACCAATACAAAAGAGATTAAGAAAAGCGAGTAAAAATTATCAAAAAAACAAAAACAAAAACCAATTACATAACCTCAAATTTTATGTTATTTATTATGTATACACTGTATTTATTACTAATTACACCGCACGATAGATTTTAATAGAAATAAATAACTACAATATATATTAATATAAAAATATATTATATATATTATATATGTTATATAAAAATAATTAATAAATTTAACTTGAAAATTTCACAATTCACATAAAATAAAATAAAATTTGACGTTTAATACCACAAGTAGAGAGAAAAATTCTCAATTATGATAATGGTGTGCGTGAAAAATACTCAATTTAGGTAATGATGTGCGTTATTTAAAGGTAAAATTATATTTTTTATATATGGATTTTGAAAGTTCCTAACACATCTAAAGTATATATTTCCACTAATACATTTTAAAAATATATGAGAATATGTGTCAACGAAAGTTACAAGACGGCTTGTAGTAAAGAGGGTTTTGATTTTAATCCTTACTGTATTAATACTGATGCAGGGTGTAAAATGAGTAGTGCACGAGAAATTGAAGACGACTTTCAACATGTTGTGTTCTTGTTTTTGCTCCGTAGCCACAAAAGTCATATCCAATTATTGGTTTGGATTCTTCGATGCCATTTTAATATATGAAATTTACTATTCTTCTAAATATTTATTCTATGATTATAGTATACTTACTGATATTTTGAAGATCATTTGAGTTTTGTTTTTTGTCATCACTACTAATCGGCAAGATTGTTGTAGTTCCAATGATCGACGATGATGTTGCCAAAAATGATGATGGCGTTGACGTAATTTTATTGACGGAATGCGTTAAATATTTCATCGTGTCCGATTTATTTTTATTTTCAATTAAACTATTATATTGCAAATTATTTTCATCAATTGAATTTGTTTCAATGTCCGATTGTAAGTAAATATTTGACGATGTTGACGGACGTTTACCATTTTTTGTTATAATTTGATTTTTTGTGTCGTTCTCATAATTTGAGGTGTCTGTATGATACGATAGATTTTGATTTAATTTATTTTTTTTCGGTATTATCGACGATGATGAGGCGGGTGGCAAGGTTGGTGTTTGGGTTCCGGCCAAATTTGATGAATGAATTGAATCAATCGTGTTTATATTGTAATTATCTACGTAATTATTACGATTTTGTGAATTTATTAGATTTGAATTGTATAGGCTACTGTTGTAAACGGTTTTCATATGAACCACCGATTGATCTTGTTGCATTGATGAGTAGTGATTGGTTTTTGGTATGCCACCAAAATTTACCATAAATGCATTACGACTAGTATCGTAATTTTGTTTATGATGTTCAACAAAATATAATGTTGATATAGCGGCCAAGCATACGGCCATTATAACTACTAATATAATAATTATAATTTGTATCATTTTATTCGAACACAACTCGTTTACATCGTCCTCGTTGTCATCGTATAAATCATAATCATCATCGTCTGGATTATTGTGATGATGATAATGTTTACATTTGCGGCTGTAACAGTATTTTCGTATCATTTTCTTGTCATAGTTTTGTATCCGAGTCAATCGCGAATTAATTCGTTCTAATTGTTCGATCCGTGTTTCAAGTGAACCGGTCACCTTACACAATTCCTTAACGGCGCCAATATTTTCCATAAATATTCTTTCTTTATTTACAACTAAAAAATTATCTATAATTTGACCATTCGGCAGTATTAGACTGCCAGTTTCTTGTACAGCATCGGGTAAAATTTTTTGAACCTCTTGCGCAATAACACCAGTATCAATGATATGATTATTTAAATCAGACGATAAACCGCTGTGTGCGGCAAATTCGGGTTCATAACGATAGCGCACCACTCGTATTTTTTGTACATTTCTCAATTGTTGTGACGTGTCCAATTCGTTTATTTCTTGTTTTGCTCGACTATCGCTCGGATGTACAATATGACCTGATACTTTTAGATTACCGTGAACCACCAGGCTTTCATCCGGTCGGTCTGTATTTATTCCTACTCGACCTGCATGATAAATTGATTCTTGGGTTGCACCTCTCTGCCAACTTAATTCTACATCACTTTCGAATTGACCAGGATTTGATGCTCGCACTATAATACGTTCACTGCCATGACTGATAATAGGAAAATTTCCCGAATGTGTATGAGCATGTAAACCAACGACTAATTGAAAATATCTTTGTTCCGGGTTCGGGCGACCTTTTTTACGCATATTATTGCTCGTCGTTTCAGAAAAGTGTAGCCGACCAACGGTTACTTTGCTCACTTGTCCATTCTGTAAATCGATGGGCACCGGATGAAACGGTTTTTTTGATCGATCTGATTGACTTTGTTCGACTCTTATTGTTTGTGTTGGTGCCTCTAATTTTACACCATAAAAATGTAAATGAAATGATCGTACCTTTTCTAATCCTGAAGCGGTTCGTATAAATATGGCCGCACCTTGAAGTTGAGCATGGCATGTTATTTGAAAATGATTCTTTTTTTGACATACAAACGCATCGTCCGAATTGGAAAAGTTAAAACCTTTATCCGCATCAACTCTATAATGTGGTATTGGTCTGTAATAAAGTATAAGAGTAATACGTCATAATTGGATTAGTATGCACTTCATTAAACGATATACTTACATTTCTTGTAAACTTTGATCACACAAAATATGCCAATTTTGCTGTTGGAATGGACTGAATCGAATACACTGGAGCGGACACTGCTCATTACCATCATGATTACCATTTTGCTGTTGTGCATCATTTGCCAAACACGGAGACGATGATTCAAGTGAACTTCCGCTACCGCATATTGGACTAAGGGCAGATTGATTTTGATTTGATTCAGTTTGACAAAATAGCATATCACCATGATTTTGTATATATTGAATGTCACATAAATCTCGTATCGGTTCTGGTTTTATGATAGATTGTGGGCCATTATGTTGACAAGCTAAAATATCGGATGCGCTACTTTGTTGGGATAACTTACGCTTACGCGAATTATTGTTTATTAATTGGATGTGCGTGTGATGCTGTTGATGATGATGAACTTGGTCATGAATTTGTTGTTGTGACGGAGGAGGTGGTGGTGGTGGAGGTTGTGATAATTGATGATGTCCATATATATCGGGTATAATTCGTGTTAATTCTTCTGTGTGTAAGTTTTGTCCTTGGTTTCCCACGATGTTATCGTTCGAGTGCTGTTGTTGTTGCTGTTGACCCAATGTTAATAGATCATTACGGTAGCTGCGATGATGATCTATATCAAGTAAAGATGATGGTTGTGACTGTATAACAATTTGTTGTTCATTTTGATGGTCATTGTTTTGTTGTGATCCTCCCCCATTTCCCACATCTGTTATATATATTGTATCTGGATTATTCAATAAATGATGGGCCACATGCAATTCAGTCACATTATTAATATCAATTTCGGATAATGTTTGAATATTATTGCCATTTTGTAATTGTTGTTGGCCGCTTAAACTATTTAAATCTGCTGGACTATACGGTGGCTCCGATCCTGAATCAGGTGGACTTTCAGGTAAATGTGATTGTGTAACTGAACTATCATTTGAAGTTTGTGATGTACCAGATGTTGTGACTGACGATGGAGATGATTTTATTCCACCATGATTTCCAGTTGTAGTAATGACATTTGAGCTATGACTACTCGGTGAAGATGTTGATGTGGTTACTATATGTGTACCATGTATGAGAGCTTCAAGTTGTGCAAAATCTATTGTTTCATTATCAATATTTGTCATAAAATCTGTACGACCTGTAATTAAACGAAAAATTATAAATCAAACAATGATCATTGTAATTTGGTTATAAATAAATCAGCAAGCAATCGGGAGCACAGTCTTTCATGGTATAGTATCTGGATTTTTCGTTGCAACTACGTTGTAGCCAAGGTTAGTAGCTGAAAATGACTTCTCAAATTTGGGATCGGCAAGTTTGAACAAAATGGTCTAAAAGCCTACATCGTGTATTTTTTATAGAGTTAATTTGAAATCTGCCAAGTAATTGAAATAAGAGATAAAATCTAACGAAAAACTGATGAGATACAGACTAAAAAGTCACCGAAAGTGTTGGTGACATAGCGCAAAAGGAGATGTATAAGTTTAATCTGCCTTGTATTAAACTAAAATTAAGCTATGGTATTTGATTGTTTGGGTTTGGTCTTAGGAGTCAAAGCTTTCTAGGCATTCGCGATTCTCATAAGACCTCTTCCTAGTATAGTTACGCCTCCTTGTAGCAATAACCGGGCAATGTATACGAGAATGTAGATAATAAACTTTCACGATCGTGCAATGGCGGACAATCCATTGCCTCAAGCTTTGGTGGGACAACATTCACCGAGAGCTGCGTGGCTAAGGTGGAACGTATTCGTCCGTATGTAAACTCCAGGCGACCCCCATGGCAACCTAAAAAACAAACAATTCATCATACGCTGCGCTGCAAACGCGCATCATATTGTTTGGGGTAGCAGCGACACAAATAGTAGAGGTGAATCCCTTTTTAAATTATCTTATGATCAGTCACATAGACATTTTAGTCATTTTAGTGACCTTGAAACTGCAGCTATTTTGCTAAATGATGTGCTCCTATCTACTTACGGAAGCAGCTGTGTGGCGCGTATAAAGTTGTGGTTAGTCGCAAAGTTCCATGATGGAACGAACAGCTGGGTAAACTTCGGAAGAGGGTAAGTAAATTACTTAATAGGGCAAAGCATTCTAATGAGTAGAATGAATATAGGCAAATTACAACACTGAACTAAGGCGTTTCAAATGCCTTACGTGGAGGAATAACTCTGGTAGTTATTCCTACAGCACAGCTCGACTCGTCCATAAAATTCTAGCTAAGAATCAGTTCAACGAGATTGAGCCTCTTCTGAAATCCGATGGTAACTGTACATCGGGTCGCAAAGAGTCACTCAAAACCCCTGCTTCAAGTGCAATTTCCGGGCTGCATGGTTTGCGACACAAATACAATTACAATTGGGTTGATAGTTTATCTTGTAAGCTTTTTACTCCGGAAAAAGTCAAATGGGCCATTAACTCCTTGCAGCCGTTCATTGTTCCAGGAGGGGATGGAATCTTCCCAGCCTTTCTCCAATGGGCCTTGCACTTGATTACCCCTGCTCTGGTAGCCTTATTCATAACTAGCTTCAATGGGGTCATATAACACAGGCTTGAAGCCAAGTCAATGTGATTTTTATCCCAAAGCTTGCCAATCAGCCAACTCCCTAAGTCCTTTCGACCTATCAGTCTTACATCGTTTATCCTCAAAACTATGGAACGACTGGTAGATCTTTATATCAGAGGCTGGTTAATTGTAACTAGACCTCTGAATTCCTATCAATTCGCCTACAGAAAAGGCAAATCCACAGAGGGGGCGCTGTATCTACTTGTTACCAAGGTTGAAGCGGTCTACCGCTCGAAAGAAATGGTGCTGTGTGCTTTTTTGGATGTTGAGGAAGCTTTTGGCAATATCGGATACGACTCAATTGGTTGGGCAATCAGGCGTAGAGGTATTGTTGATCAGACTAACCACTGGATTAGTTCCTTGTTGGTTAGTAGGATGATTACTTCCAAACTAGATAATGAGTCAGTCTCGATTTCAGCAGAAAATGTGTGCTCGCAAGGCGGTGGCCTGTCATTTTTGCTGGGGTCACTCGTGATTGACGAATTACTTGATGAGCTACATCTACTCGGTTATGACCGCCATTGGTTATGCGAACCATTTGGTTATCATATTCTCTGGCGGGCATGAATGTACGATGTCTGCCATCACGCAACAGGCCGTGCTTGTTATTTCGAATTGGTGCACGCAAGGAGGCCTTTCGATAAACCCTAGCAAAACACTCCTGGTGCCTTTTACCAAAAGACGTAAATTGAACCATAGTTCAATTAGTCTAAAGGATATTACTATCGGATACTCCAATAAAGTTAAATATCTGGGTGTTGTCCTAGATAAGAAAATGGATTGAAACTCTTATATACACCCAACTACTGAACGCGTGGTTAGATCCATGTGGGCCTGTCGGCTAATGCCCGCCAGAACTTGGGGCCTCAGCTCAAAAATGATTTACTAGATGTACATCATGATTGGCCTCACCAATTGTAACCTATGGGGCCATAGTTTGGTGGCCTAAAAGGTACAGCAAAAAGTTATTATGAACACCTCATTGCAGAGGCTATCATGTCTCGAAATCACGCAGGTGCTATGCGCAATTGTCCTATGGCGGAAATTAAAGCCCTCGTCGGATTCACTCCACTATATATCTACTTCAAAAAATCAGCTGCTACTCGTGCAGCTGATTACAGCTAGTGAATCAATATATTCATGATAATCATAAGGGTTATCTGGACATTTTGAATGAACTTTCAGACTCTGATATGTTATTTATAGTCCCGGACATGATGCCTAAAGAACTCTGCTTAGACAGGAAGTTCGGAGTAACAGTCCTTGATAGACCAGACTGGGATACTGGTAGACCTCCTATGGAACCTAGAAGACTACTCTGGTTCACGAATTGAAAGCACTGGCTTCTAACTGCCTGGATTCTTAGTCGATTAAAAGTTGTTATAAACTGCTACAATCTCTATCTTTCCATAACAAATTTAGGTTGTGGTGAGTACCTGGTCATAAGGGTGATCACTGGAAATGAGATAGCCGGCAAGCTTGCACGGGCAGGCTCGTCGACTTCACTCATTGGTCCTGGGTTTTTCTGTGACATTCCATGGATCTCTGCAGCCTACACAATTAGTAAATGGAAAAAAATACAGTGCTTGACCTATTGGAACTCCCGGTCTTAGACAGGCCAAATCTATGATCAGAATATTTCACCATGAGGACTTTATGGCGGTCAAGTTCAGTAAAGGAAATATTAGGAAACTTGTGAGTTTTTTTTGAGGTCACTGCAACCTGAGATATAATGTGAATAAAATGAACCTATGTACACAAAGACGGAGTACCGACTCTGTTTGGAAGATATATAGAAACCGAGCATATATACCATGTAAGTGTGTTGATCTGTAGACACTGAGGTGGCTTCATTTTGAAGAGAGCTTCTGCAAGCAGAATTATTGCCTTTATTAGGAAGGTGGAGAATTTGCTTTTGGACTAATAAATCCCAATAGCACAAAAGATCTTTAAGGTCGCAGTGCTGGCCGTATGGGCAAGGGGAAAATGGTATAATGGCCATAAACTTCCTATTCTGCGTCTATAAAGAGACATGTTGAACCGCACTTGTAACATCCTGTGCACGATGTAATTATTTAATTTATGTTTATTCAGTTGTGCGCAATGGTGAGGATTGAACTCGGGACCGTGGCGTTGTGAGCAAGTATTTTAACTATCGCTATACGACCGGTGACTCTGTTACATATTAGTAATAAGAAAATAATCTGAAATACAGAGACATCCTCTATCTGTTTTGGGGCCAAAGTACGGCTTGTATTAATGTGCAAACTGGAAAATAAGGATGTCATTATTTAGACTTAAAATGCGATCTAAGTACAGGGCCAGTTTTTCAAAAATCGAATAGCCTGCTATTTACTAATTGGTTCTGTCATATGTTTTCATTGGTGTCACATAGTTTAACCTTTCACCTTCCGTTTACGTACATAATTAAAAAAAACATTTTATCTTGTATTTTTTAGTAAACAAAATTTCCATGGTAACGATCTAACGAATTTTATTTTATTTAATATAGAAACCGATTAATTTTATCGACTAAACAATACCGAAAAAAATTTACTCGCATCATACAACAACAAGAAAACAATAAAAAAAATTAAATTAGAAACAACATAAAAATTCTTAAGATTCATTGAATTGTAAGATTAATAATAAAACGATTTTCATCTTCACTTTTCCGTGAAAAATTATGGTAAATTATTCACATGCACATGATGGAAAATTGAAAGTGGAAGAATTCACTTCAAGATTTTCTCTCGTATAAGCACACAGACACACACCTCACATAAATATTATATATCAACTTTCATTCAAATGTTATTTAAAACAACAAAAAAACTATTTTAACTAACCCGATGGTGATCTGCCATGATAATCCATATTTGGTTAACACTAAATTTTTAGATCACATTAAAACTGAATTTATTTAAATATTTACATAACGTTCACGATCAAATTTAATACAAAAATTTTACCACTCGTAATTTTTTCAATAAGCAGAATTATACACGTTGTTGTGTTTTGTTGTGCGATTTTTTAACGACTAAATATAAATGGCGAATAAAATGGCGAAGTACGTAATAACTGCTATATATATATATATATATATATATATATATATATATATATATATATATATATATATATATATATATATATATATATATATATATATATATATATATATATATATATATATATATATATATATATATATATATATATATATATATATATATATATATATATATATATATATATATATATATATATATATATATATATATATATATATATATATTTATATATATAAATTTATATATATTATTATATATATATATATATATATATATATATATATATATATATATATATATATATATATATATATATATATATATAAAGGTTTTGATTGGTTACACATACACGGCTCTAAGTTGTTATTTCACACACAACAATCAACAGTGAACTGAAAAAGGTTTATTTTTATTTATTTTGATAGTTTTGGTAGTTCTGTTATAATTTATTGACCAAACAATTGGTTTTTTGTCTTGATTTAAATTTGTCCTTTCTATATGTGTGTATGAGATATGTAGCAGTATGTGCTCTAGCATAGTATGTCGTATAAATTGACTAAATAGCAACGATAGCATATTAAAGATTTTGAGATTGAAACTATTATATAGAGGGCACAAAATCTGTAACACGATTCCGGATCGCAAAGAAACAAGTCGAAGGTTTATTTGTCAAATTAGATCTCATAGTAAGCTGGTACTTTCTTTTCTCACAAAAATACATTTTTAATAGATGGACTTATCTGTGAAAGGTCAAATTGACGGCTTTGGGTCAAATAGACGGCTTTGGGTTGTCAGACGGACCTTGACATTTGACAGTTGATTATGTTTTAAGGAGTCCCTAGATAGCACTATTTTTTGCTCTGCTCTAATTTTATCCCTATTGGGATTTATTAGCCCAAAACCTTTGGTCAATTTACATTTCTCCCGGGTCAAATAGCTCTCTTCAAAATGAAGCCACCCCAATGTATACAAGGCAACACACTTCCATAATATATGTGCTCTACTGTTTCTATCTCACCAAAACAGAGTCGGCACTCCGTCTCTGTGGACAGGTTCATTTTATTCAAATGAAATCTCAAATTGAATGACCTGAAAGAAAACTCACAAGTTTCCTAATATTTCCTTTACTAAAATTGACCGCCAAGTTCTTGTGTTGAAATGGTTTGATCAAAGATTTGGCCTGCCTAAGACCGGGAGTTCCGATAGGTCAAGCACTGTATTTTTTCCCATTTACTAATTGTGTAGGCTGTAAAGCCCCACGGGATTCCACAGAAAAACTCAGAGCCAACGAGTGTAGTCAACGAGCCTGCCCGTGCAAGTTTCCCGTCTATCTCATTTCCAGTGGTCGCCCTTGTGACCAGGTACCCACCACAACCTAACTTTGTTATGGCAAGAGAGAGATTGTAGCAGTTTATAACAACTTTTAACCGACTAAGAATCCAGGCAGTTAGAAGCCAGTGCTTTCAATTCGTGAACCAGACTAGCCTGCTAGGTTCCATCGGAAATCTACCAGTATCTCAGTCTGGTCTATCAAGGACTGTTACCTCAAACTTCCTGCCTAAGCAGAGTTGTTTGGGCATCACGTTCGGGACTCTAAAGAACATATCCAAGTCTGAAAGTTCATTCAAAATATCCAGATAACCCTTATGATTATCATGACTATATTAATTCACTAGCTGTAATCTAGCTGCACAAGTAGCAGCTGATTTTTTGACGTAGATATGTAGTGGAGTCAATCCGACGAGGGCTTCAATTTCCACCATAGGACAATTGCGCGTAGCACCTGCGTGATTCCGAGACTAGATAGCCTCTGCAATGAGGTTAACTTGTTCATAATAACTTTTTGCTGTACCTTTTAGGCCAACAAACTATGGCCGCATACATTACAATTGGTGAGGCGAATCATGATGTACATCCAGTAAATCATTTTTGAGCTGAGGCCCCAAGTCCTGCCGAGCATTAGCGGACAGGCCCACATGGATCTAACCACGCGTTCGGTAGTTGGGTTAATATGAGAGTTCCAATCCAGTTTCTTATCTAGGACAACACCCAGATATTTAACTTTATTCGAGTATCCGATAGTAATAGCCTTTAGACTAATTGAACTATGGTTCAATTTACGTCTTTTGTTAAAAAGGCACCAGGCCTGTTTTGCTAGAATTTATCGAAAACTCCTCTTTCGTGCACCAATTCGAAATAACAAGCAAGACCTGTTGCTATTCTGACAGGCATTTTTACCTGTTGCTATTCTGACACGTTCATGCCCGCCAGAGATTATGATAACCAAATCGTTCGCATAACCAATGGCGTCATAACCGAGTAGATGTAGCTAATCAAGTAATTCGTCAATCACGAGTGACCACAGCAAAGGTAATAGGACACCGCCTTGCGGGTACTTCTTTACTGCCGTAATCGTGACTGACTCATTACCTAGTTTGGAAGTAGTCATCCTACTAACCAACAAGGAACTAATCCAGTGGTTCGTCTGATCATTGAACCGTGTTAAAATAGATGCGCCAATCGACACTTGGAAGGAACTTTCAGAGCTCGAATCTTTTCTCGAAGTAGTGAACACGTATCAAATTTACCGATTATTAGATTTCTGCCCTAAATGAATGTTACTTGTGGCATCAATATGCATAGATTCATTTTAATAACTGCAATCAAGTTAATAAAAGTTTCGAACACTCGCCTTGCAGTCGAGCAACAGAATATAGCCTACAAAAGGGTGTGAATACATTTTACAATCGCTCGGAAGAACAAAACGGTCCTTGTCTGTCCCGCTAAGAGAATTTGAAGACAGAAAAAATATGAATGATGGAAGGCTCAATTCTTAAGAGCACAACAACTCAGTAATGATCACAGTTTGCGTAACTTCTTTAAAGGAGTCACCGGATTGCACAAATCCTTCGTTATTCGGGACTAGAATAAAAACCTCCATGTTAATTTCGATGCAGCGCTCGACACTTGGAAGGAGCATTTTCTGATTTACTTAATGTTCAACAAGACGTGTCAAATGCTGTATTTGAAAGTTGTCAAATGTAGATTTCAAAGATGTGCATAGAGGAATCATCCTACGAGTAATATCCTTAAAAAAGGAAATCGCTCAATATGCAAAAAATATCGCGGCACAGCTCTCCCTTGCACAACATACTAATTATCTTACATGATACTGTAGAGAATCACTCCCCTGGTGGAGAAAATTGTAGATGACTACCAAGAAGGATTTCGTCCTAATCGGTCAGTCACAGATCTCGTGACGTACATCAGGTATTCTTGGATGTCCAACAAGCTTGACTCAATCCATCGGGATAGCTTATGATTTGGTTTGAGATGTCTGGCAATATACCTGAGAAATATGTGCGGTCATGTAAAACGACAGTAATGCAGTCACAATGCTGTGTCAAAGTTAAGAACAAGCTATCAGGATTTTAAACCAGCTCTGGTTTTCGGCAAGAAGATGCTCTGTTTCAGATACTCTTTAATCTCATGTAGAATGTATCATTCGCAAAAGTGAAATACCTCAGGACAACATCCAACCAGGTTCTGGCAAACCAGTGATCCAAACTGATTCTGGCCTATGCTGATAGTATCTGATGGATTTTTAATTAGTCGTTTTTTACTCTTAAATGCTCTCATATACATTAAACCAGGCGTTCTTAAACTTTTTTCTCGCGACCCACTTTTCCAGATGAAACATTTTGGCGACCCCCTTGGCTATAAATCAAGACACAACTTTTTTTTAGGTTACGTTCCGTCATTCTGCTATGTCAGCAATGCCCTGAATATAAATTGAAAGATATAGAAATACAAGTTATAGAGGCGTTTACACATTTACAGTAATTTCATTATATTGTGACAACTATTTGAAATGTTGGTGTGGTTTTCGTTTAAAATATTTTTGGCACTTAATTCACCTAACCGCGAGAACGATAATGAACAGATTTGACACTTTATTCACCTCACCGCGAGAACGATAATACCAAAATATTGATGTGCTCACTTCACCTCACATTTTTGAGGTATAGTGAAGTAAGGTGAGAATCATAATAGGGACATAAATTACTATTTAAGTTGAGCTAGAACCTGAAGTAATAAAAAATAAAGGCAAACACGCGATCTATAATATCAGGTTTCTGTTGTAATGCAAAATAATAGTGGAGTAACCACTTAAACGTAATTCTGTTTTACCATGCACCAACTGTAAAGAATATGGATACTCGCGTAATTATTGAAAACTACCAGCTATTTGCGTAATATGTAGCAAACAACATGACACCAGCAACTGTTAGCTGGTTAAAAGCAAACCCGAGGCTCGAAAATGCAGTAATTATGGGAAAAACCACACTACAAACTATATAGAGGTGTACAAGGTGTACATATACAAACTATATAGTGGTGTACAAGGAGTTAAGAAAAAAAATTACTCCACGGCAAAGATCGGAACAACAAGCGCTAAACCAAATTTTCAATAGACCAACCAATGCGATGGAAATGTCTGCTACAGTTAATCAATTAATCCAAAAACATCCTATGCGCAAGCTGATCAATGAATTAATTTATGCAAATGATGGGGACTAATATGAGTCTCAGGCTCCAAAACATGAATACTCTCATGCAACTCCTAATCAAAAACCAAAAATGAATGGATTTAGATTACCTATTTGGAACGCCAATAGACTAACTAGAAGTATAAAATTTTCTTATTGAACACAACATCGAAATTATGCTAATTTTTAAAACACATTTTACGACTATGAGTCATCTCAAAATTAAAGGCTACACGACATTATGAACTCCACAAATATGGTGAAAAGCATATTCAAGTAACTAGCATGTGCCTGGTGGAATGGACAGGGAAATTCAGATGTATTAAACTAAGCTGCAATGTATACAACACCCAGTAGCTAAGTTTACATAAAACCGCAGAAACCTTCTCAAAATATTCAGCAGATCTTAATGATAAAACGGTCGATACGCAGGTAGTGGCAACTACATAGATCACCTCAATCAAAATTAATCAAAGCGATAAAAGATCTGAAAATAGCCTTGTTAAAAGAACGTGATGAAGAGTGACTTCGTGATGAAGAGTGATCTCACAATGACTGAGCCAACAGATTACTCTCTGTGGAAAGCCACACGTAACCTGAAACGACCTACACTTTCATGCTCACCGATTCGTCTCTTTAACTTATACCTACACCTAATAAACAAATCGGAAGCCCAGAAATATTATCTGATGATGCAGAAGCTTCGAAAATCCAGTAAATTAAATACAAGTGGCGCCAAGTACAAAAATAATCAAGGAAAACATAGATCCAAACAAAGCAGCAGGACATTATCTAACCAGAGGTAAAGTAATTAAAAGCCTAATGTATCAAACTAATAACGTTTCCATTTTCAATGCTATAATGAGGTGTGCCACAAGGCAGTGTGTCTTTATACTGCAGACCTAACAACATCGAATTACGTAAAAGTTTCAACATTTGCGGAAAATACAGCAATTCTAGATACACATCAAAATCCAAAGATAGTATCAAGAAATCTGTATAGAAACACTTAGATGATGTAAAAAAATTGGGTAGCTAAATGGAAATTAGGGTCAACTAACGTAATTCGACTCACATTACATTCGCACTCCGCAAATTTTCTTGTCCACCTGTGAGATTAAATAATATCGTGCTACCACAAAATCAATTAAATATCTCGGCCTACATTTAGATAGAAGGCTCACTTGGAAAAAACATATCAAAACTAAACGTCAAAAAATGTTATGGTGTGTTAAAATGAACTGGTTAATAGACAAACATTCAAACTTAAGCCTGGAGTGTCAGGTTTTACTGTATAAAATGGTACTTAAGCCTATTTAGATATATGACCTTCAACTATGCGGGGATCCGCTTGTGCTTCTAATATAATAAAATACAAATATACTTCGGTATCTACGCATCGAAACAATAGCAGATACAATCAAGCAGTATAGCAAAAAGTACCGGTTGAAATTATAACAACATCCCAATGCTTTATCTAGGGAAATCTTTAAAAAGCCCACATCTTGGTGACATAAAAAAATATTATTTGGATTTAGCTAGCTAGCTAAAAATGCGACATAGAAAAATATTAATGTTAATGACCAGCAGCACTTTAAGAAAATTTCGTTTAGTTTCGTTATATTTCAACTGTCACGTAACATTCTGTAATGAGAGCGAAAATTACCGCACAAACTGGAAGAAACGTCAACAGTTGAGTGTAGTCAAAACCCTTTCTATTAAACAAGCCGTATTCATTGCATACTAATGCTATTTAATCATATACACATTAGAATGTATTTTAAGTAAAAAACGTGTCGAGATGTGGTTTCGAAAAGAGTATAGAAAAATATCATTTGCATAATATAAAACAAGAGAATGGTTGAAAATAGAAAAAATTTCACAATGCAAACAAATAATTTCACAATACAAATAAATACAATACAATTTGGCTCTTATTAAAAAATTAAGAGACGAAAAAATACTCAATTAAATAGTTTTATATGTATTTTGATAGCACCAATACACTCAATTGTGTATATAGGTTTGGTTTGGCTTTGTCAACGAAAGTTAGAAGACGGCTTGTAGTAGAGGGGGTTTTAGTAGTTAATGAAAGACTAGTTGTTGGTATGTACATGTTTAATTATTTAATATTGTATCTATTATTTTATGTACTTTTTGAATACATAATATAATATATTAGTGGTTGTGAAATGTGATAAAATATTATATTAGTGAACAATAATAAAAAATAAATATGTATTTGTATCTACATTGTACAAAACAATCCTTAACCTAAAATAATTATATATTTATGTTCATTTTATAAAACAATAGATAACGGAATACTAATAAACGCAGTGGAACCTACAAATGTCCATATGACAAAAACTATAAAAATATTATTAGTAAGGAGGCCAGTTAGGAAAATAAAGGTCGATCGACGATCGTTGATGAGATCGGTTGTGTTTATTTTTTCAATCTCTTCATTTATAAATTTTTATTAAAAATTTTTATATATGTTTATTTAATTTTTTTTATTTTTAATGTTTAAAATATATTTAAACCAAAATAAAAAAAAAAAAAAAAAAAAAAAAAAAAATATAGAGTATACATAATATAATATAATATAATAATATACGAGAGTGTGATTGTGTTGTGTGAATTATTTTTATTGTTTAATCATATAGTTATGTATTGTAAAATCATATTAATTAATTAGTGTTAGTGTGTGAGTGTATTATTTTGCAAAGGCCAACAACAATATTACAAGTTAGTTTAACGGTTAGCATTGTTGTTGGTTTTTATTCTGCATAGGAATTAAGCACGACTTTTAGTGATTAAAAAAAATCCATATATATTCTTGTAATTTGCTAGAAAAACGTATGTCTAAAAACACTACGAAATAATTTCTTGTACTTTGCTAGAAAAACGTATGTCTAAAAACACTTTTGTTTATTGTTTGTATGCTTCTTTTTGACATTTACGTATGTTGTTGTCAATACAAAAATAATGATTTTTTGGTTTGCTAAAAATTTAAATTTGATATATTTATTTGTCTTTAAATATTAAAAATATACAAAAATAAATATAATATAATAACATCTAAATATTTAAATTTTGTTATTCTGTTATTTTATTATTATAATTTATTTATTTTTTAATAGTTTTATAAAACCATAAATTTGTTTTTGTTACAGACAATGTGATAGACGATTTACGTTTATCACATAGTCTATTACAAAAAGAAATTTAGTTTTCCGTTGTTTAAATATTGTTCGGCGGTTATGTACAAATTTATTAATCAAATTCATTTTTAGTAGGCAAAGTTCATATACAATAAATAAATGAAAATAAAATAAAACATTGTATGATATGTATTTGTAATTCATAATATCTTTTATTTATTTTAAATATTGCATATTTGTTATCAATTCTATAATGATTTTTTTTTATCGACTGGTATGGATGTACTCATAAAATAAATTTTGTATAGTGATTTTTTTTGGTATCATGTAAATCCTCCGTGTTTTGAGTTGGTATCATGTAACCTTATTGTAGCAGTTTTAATAATTATTTTTCGTTAGTGATTTTTTTTAATCACTAAATGTCGTGCTTAATTCCTATGCTGGTTTTTATATATGTTATAAATGCTCTCCCGGCGCAAAAATGTATACATCAAAATTGTACAGTATACGAACGGTTTACGTACAGTTTTTTTTATAACGCACTACCCCGTAAAACACAAACCGATTGAAATGTAAAAATTCTTCCCTAGGACGGTCTAATGACGATCTCGATGTATCTAAAATAAAATACTTTAGTCGTATTTAGTCGTATTTTTAAGTCGTATAGACTTAAAAATACTGACAGTAAATGTTTCATTGTGGAATTGTCGCTTTAGAATGAGAACAATTAAGTTGTGTTCGTTTTAAATGAATCTTTTATTCTAATTTTATTAAATAATCTGCATGATTTATATACTAAAAATAAAAGACATACAGTATGTACATACATATATCATGTATGTCACCATACGATGATGTACGAGTAACTTAATTCTAACGCTTCAAGTTACAACATCGTATAGTAGATAAAACATATAAAATTCATGTTCAAACACGTGATTGAAACATATTTATGTTAAAACACGTGATTGAACATACAAGTTCAGAGACATGGGCCGTGGAATGTTGGTCATGTTAAAGACGTGTATCTGGATGCCTATTGTCATTGTTTTCCCTGTCTATATAGAGATACACCAGAATTATGATTATTGCAACTGCCATTGGTGTATGTTAGCACTTAATGATGCATATGATGTCTGAAACTGGATGAGTCGACTGATTCTGGTAAAGCAGTTTCATTGCGTTGTTGCTGAGCTATTGCTTCCTCAAGATTGATTATGTCATCGTTTAACTGATGTCAGTTGGGTTGTTACTCTCGGTCCTTGCTGATGGTTCCACAACTTTATCTTGCAGTTTTATAGATGCAATAAAACATGAACTAATATTATGAGATTTTTCCTCTATGATTGTGAGATGAAACTTGTCAGAGTTTACGATGAATTTTGGATCTAGGGTAAGGATTCCAGAATTTTGCAATGTCATTGTGGTTAACTAATTATTACATATTAAATCGACAATTTTTGGTATTGTAACGGTAAATGAAAAAAATTTGTATCGAGCGACTTTTGAGTGCTCGTTCCCTGGGTGTAATTTATAAGACTCAGGAGTGGAGAACATACATTTTTATAAGAGCACCCATGGAACGACCACTCAAAAGTCGCTCGTTACAAATTGTTGTGCTATAATCTTGAAATGCTTGTTATTTAACTCTCGCGGTCGTATTTAAAAACATTTGTTGTTGATTTTATGAACAGTGGCAATAAATATTGCTCCTTAAGCTCTGCTTTTTCAAGTTGGTGTTTAATGTGAGAAGCATCTTTTTGGGTCATGATAGCAAAGACCTCACCAAGGATGTATCCTTTTGTATCTCCGATGTCCTGTTTCTTAAGTACGTGCTCCTTATTAGTTGATAAGAGAAGTTCATTTTGTGATGTGATTTCCTGCATCTGTTCGTATAGCTGATACATGATGACGCCCAAAATTTCAGCTTGTTCTTTGTTGCCCATCCGGTTTGGCAAGTCACATTTAGATGATTGATATTATATATATATATATATATATATATATATATATATATATATATATATATATATATATATATATATATATATATATATATATATATTTATATATATATAGTGCGTTATAGAACTGATCTCTTCTCAATATCCTGATAGGTTGTAATTTACTATCATTGTCCAACGTAATGCCATTAGATTAACAGTCCTCGTATTATAGAAATAAATTCTGGCATCTGATGGCAAAAGACTTATTACGGTTTCGGAAGTCGCAAGAGGAAAAATTACTTGCATCATTCCAAGTATTGATAATATTAGTCACGTTGAAGTTTTTTGCAAACTCCCTTACATTACGGCACATTCAGTTATGGTCTTCCAGGCGTGATACGTACTGCTGGTAAATTTCCTATGAGCTGCGTTCTAGTCTGAGCATATAATTGATGACACCTTACACATTTAGCTAATAATTGTCGTGTTAGTTTAATACTGCATTATTTGTTAATGTGCATCTTGGATTAATAATTTAGTATCGGATGGTCCTTTGAAATGATAACTGGATGCTTTTGACAAGGATTTTATTTTGCTAAATCTTTCTGGAAATCTTTCTAAATCTGGTTTTTAAGATCGCGATTTTTGGTGTTAACAATTTGTTTCTGTGCCAGTTTAATCAAAAGTTGAGAAAATTTTCTTATTTCTTCTGCCGTGAGAGTTTCTTGCTTGGGGTCACCTTTTTTCGGTATTTATCAACAATATATCTCATTACATATACCATAATCCTTTTTATGGTATTGAAATTTGAGAATTTTAGATATAATTCGTCAAAAACCTTATCTGATGTAACCGTAGTGGCTTCCAATGCTCGTGGTTTTAGTTCTGGTTGATCTAAAGTTTTTTTTAATATCATTGGCATCTTGGACCGTGTGATACTTGGCAACACTAGTGCTTCCATTTTTATGGAATAATTCGATGAAAATTGCTCTCGTACTTGGAAGGTTACTTATTTTGTGGCGTTTGTGACGTTTTCGCTTTCATGTATTACCCCAATTTTGACATAAGCTTTTATCGTTGGTTGTCTGATTTGTTTCGATGCTTCCTCGGTGATAAACGAAATTTGTCAACCCGGGTCAAATAAATTCGTAGTATAGTTTCGATTGTTGCGGTTTTCAATTTGAACTTGAACCATTGCTGTGGCCAAGAATGTCCCGGTTAACTACCCGTACTGGTCCACTAGGTGATTTGTAATGATGTACTTGTCGTCCGTCTCAACTTTTGGAGTGTCTTCGACTTTCATGGTGAGTATTGTGCGCTGATGATTATTTGAGTGTAGTATTGAGTTGTGCTTTCTCTTGCATACAAGACATCGTATGGGAAAGGGACAAGGATTTAGTCGCTTCTAGTGTTTGGAATCATCGTTCTAGAAACCCGAGAAAGCCTTCTAATTTTGGCATTTCCTTAGGATCCCTAATTGACATTACGTATAGTCTGGATATTTTATTATCCAATATTTTCATCATAATTAGAATTATGATGTAACTCCATGATCCTGTGAGTATGCCTAAGTTTTTAATGAAACATAGGCTTTCAATTAAGACACCGTGTACTAATCTTATCGATGTTGCTGATTCCGATTGTGTTAATAAAGACAGGATTTTAAAAATTCTATTCGTAAACACAATGATCGTTAGCCGTTCTTTTGCTTTTTTGCACCGAAAATATTTCTTATCTTTAAGTGCCACTGTCTTATCTTATCTCTGTGTTATCAGGCAGAGCTCTTATAAATTCACCAATATTGGCCATTTTCCATTTTCATAGAATAATTCTTGATAACATTCTTCTTAGCACAGATTGCTGAGTAATAACTCTCTCAGTTTATCACGGTGAATTCGATCGAATTTTAACGTTTAATTAATTTAATAAAATCTTATTTATAATATTTTCGGTGATTTGTGTCGAGTAAAGTGAAACGATTCACATTTTCGGAGTATCAGTTTTAATAGGTCGGCACAAAGATCCATTTCGTAACATGCAGAACTTGATCCTATTTGGAATATATCGAAACCCATAAATTCGTCTAAATACAAAGGTTTGCGGTCATCTAAAAAGTGTATACTATCAGATTTTCATAAATTTTAAAAAGTCATTTAACTGCTAGTTGCGCGAGAATCGAATCCATTTGTCATTATTACCGATCGTAAACAAATATAATAGAGAAGTCAATGCATCCACTAAGAGTAACAGTTTGATGTGAATTTTGGAGAGGTGGCATAATTGGCCCTTCGAAAACTGGAAACTCATTTTCCAGGATGTTCTGAATTTCCAACTGTTCTGCCTAAAACCAATAAGGCTACTGGTCTCGCTGGAAAAATTGTCAACAGGAGGACCATCTTGTTGTCTGTTAAAAAGTTTAAGCCTTTTAAGTCAACAAGACCTGATGGCATTATTTCTGCTTACATCCAACAAATCAGTAACGATCAGTAATGATTCCTTGGCTTGAGATGTTTTTTAAAAGTAGCCTGACACTATGTCGTATTCCAAACAAATGGACTGAAATAAAGGTTATATTTATACCTAAGGCGGGAAAACGCTCTCATTGCGACCCAAAAGACATTATAGACCCATTAGCTTATCCTCGTACTTCTTAAAAATTCTAGAAAGACAAATGGAAACTTATATCAGAGGCTCAATCAAGCCGGTAAAGTAAGCAGCATCTCAGCATGCTTACTACAAGGGGAAATCGGTGGAAACTGTACTACATTCCCTCTTAGGCCCTATTGGAAAATCGCTCGATTATAAAGAATTCTCTTTGGTGACCTTATGTTATATAGAAGGGGCCTTTAACAATGTCAGATCAGAGGCGATCACGCAGGCACTTACAGGTTTGGGGCTGGACGTGTCACTCGGATGCTGGATTGATCAAACCCTCGGGGCAGGGCCATTTTGGCTTATCTTGGTGAGGCATCCGTCCAGAAATTCGTGAGAAGAGGTACACCGCAAGGAGCTGTAATATGCTTCCTTCTTTGGAACTTGGTCATAAATGACCTATTATTAAACCTTGAGAGAGCGAACCTTAAGATAGTCGCTTATGCAGATGATGTTGCCATCGGCGCCTTTAGCAAATATCCTAGCACCCTCAGAGATTTTATGCACAATGTTCTTGGTATCCTTACCAAATGGACTAATAGGTGCGGCCTAAGTGTTAATCCACTTAAAACTGAATTGATTCTTTTTCTGCAGGACGTACAAATTCCTTCTTAACGGAGTTGGTTTGGATGTCACAGATTAAGTGAAATTATTGTGGACAGAAGTTAATTTTCTCCAAGGTACTAAATTTAAACTTCTCTTTGCGCCTCCTTAAGTTGAAAATAGCCAAGAACTATCTCTCATCTCTTAACGAGATGGTAGAGCAGTTCAACATTCAGCTTATATGGATGCCAGAGCGTTTCAATATAACGAAGAAGATTAAAGCCGTGGAACTCGCTCAAAAGAGTACCTCCTGTAAGATCTTACCAAGCAACGCTGATATAAAAGTCCCTCTTGCTATTTGTAAAATGCTTCTTATGGAAGAAGCTTGTAAAATCACAAACAATAGATGGTCAAATAGTGCCTCATGAGTAATTACCCGGCAAATTTGGTCTGCACTACACTTAATCAGATTTAACCAACTAATATCTATGCAACGGCTAATATTAGCATAATTACGGGTGTCATTACTGGACACAGTCTCATTGGTAAGCATGCGATTAGACTAGGTGTTCTCATGATTACTGTAGAAGTTGTAGGGATGAGTAGGAGAAGGAGGAGACTATACTACATCTGCTCTGCGCCGGTCTCAGTCAGGCTCGGCACAGGCTACAGTTCTTGGGAGTGTTAGGGATATCAATTACTTCGTTAGAAGCTGGAATTGGGTTCAGTAGGTATTGAGTGGAGAACAAAATTTTTGTAGTATGGCTATGGACCAATTGTGTCTATGCCACATCCTTTAGGATGGCCACATTAACCTAACCTAATCTAACCTAAAGCCAACAGTTTATTTGTTGGCATGTATCAAATGACGATTCTTTGTCGGCCCACGTGAACATCAGGTTCGATATACCGGGAGTGATCATACAGGCGGCAGAGCGTCGAATCCCTTGTTTTACCAACTAGAAGGCCTACAGGGATACTTTATTCATCAAAGCAGATATGCTGCCAACATCTTTGAGTTCAATTAGTGACCTAGAAACTGCAACTTTGTGGCGTGTAACGTTGTGGTAAATCGCAAAGTTCTATGGTGGAATGAACAACTGGCTAAACCGTAAGAAGGCTAGGAAATTATTAAATAGGGCATTCTAATAAAGCATTCTAATGAGTGGAATGAATATAGGCAAGCCCTAACAAAAACTACAACACTGAACTAAGGCGTTCCAAACGCCTTACGTGGAGAAATAACTGTGGTAATTTCGAGGATATACCTACAGCTGCTCGACTCTATAAAGTTCTAGCTAAGGATCAGTCCAACGAGATTGGACTTTTTTTGAAATCCGATGGTAACTATATACATCGAGTCGCAAAGAGTCACTCGAAACCCTGTTTCAAGTGTGGTTTCCGGGCTGCATTGTTTACGACACATACACAATTACTAACCTCATATTTAGTACACATATAGGTGCAAATGTGGGTTGGGTTAATAGTTTATCCAGTAAGCTTTTTACTCCGGTAAAAGTCAAATGGGCCATTAACTCTTTTCAGCCGTTCAAGGCTCCAGATGGAGATGGAATCTTCCCAGCCATTCTCAAAAGGAGCTTGGGCTTGATTACCCCTGCTCTGATTGCTTTATTTAGAACTAGGTTCAATTTGGGTCATATACCACAGGCTTGGAGCCAAGTAAATGTAGTTTTCATCCCAAAGCTTATCAATCAGCCAACTCCCTAAGTCCTTTCGACCTACCAGTCTTACATCGTTTATTTTCAAAACAATCGACCGGCTAGTACATCTTCATATCAGAGTCGGCTAGTTAACTGTAACCAGACCTCTGAATTCTAATCAATTCGCCTACAGGAAAGTTAAATCCACAAAGGGGGTGCTACATCTATTTGTTACCAAGGTTGAAGCGGTCTATCGCTCGAAAGAAATTGCGCTGTGCGCTTTTTTGGATATTGAGGGAGCTTTTGACAATATACTGGTTATGACTCAATTGCTAAGGCAATCAGGCGTAGAGGTATGGTTGATCAAACTAACCACTGGATTAGTTCCTTGTTGGTTATTAGGATGATTATTTTCAAACTAGGTAATGAGTCAGTCACAATAACGGCAGTAAACGGGTGACAGCAAAGCGGTGTCTTGCTACCTTTGCTGAGGTCACTCGTGATCGACGAATTACTTGATGAGCTACATCTACTCGGTTATGACACTCTTTGTTATGCGAACGATTTGGTTGGCATAATCTCTGGCGGGCATGAATGTACGATGTCTGCCAGCATGCAACAGGCCTTGCTTGTTCTTTCGAATTGGTGCATGAAAGAGGGTCTTTCGATAAATCCTACCAAAATAGTCCTGCTGGCTTTTACCAAAAGACGAAAATTGAACCTTGGTCCAATTAGTCTAACGGATATTACAATCGAAATGGTACTCCCATATTAACTCAACTATTGAACGCGCGGTCTGAGCCATGTGGGCCTATCGGCGTATGCTCAGCAGGACTTGGGGCCTCAGCACAAAAATGATTTACTGGATGTGCATCATGATAATGAGGCCAATTGCATCTAAGGCACCCTTTATCAAAACATTTAAAAAGCTATTATGAACAAGCTAACCTCATTGCAGAGACTATCATGTCTCTGAATCACAGGCGATATGCGCACCTGCCCTACTGTGGCAATGGAAGCCCTCATCGGACTAACTCCACTACATATCTACGTCAAAAAATCAGCTGGTACTTGTGCAGCTAGATTACAGCTAGTGAATCAATATAGTCATGATGGACATATGGGTTATCTGGACATTTTGAATGAACTTTCAGATTTGGATATGTTCTTTGGAGTCTCGGACGTGTTGCCCAGAGAACTCTGCTTTGATAGGAATTTCAAGGTACTAGTCCTTGATAGACCAGACTGGGACACTGGTGGACCTCCTATGAAACCTAGCAGCCTAGTCTGGTTCACGGATGAATCAAAAATGGATAGTGGATTTGGCATTGGTGTTTTTGAACCCAGCCACAAAATATCGAAATTACTGGGAACTTTTACAAGTATTTTTCTAGCCGAAATTCACGCCATCGAAACTTGCGTGTCAACTATTTTGACTAAAGATCTTAAAGACGCCTCCATTCACATTTTCTCAGCCAAGCAGCACTGAAACCCTGACTGCCTAGATTCTAAGTCTGTTAAAAATTTTAGTGATATAATCGTTCTCTTGCCATAACAAAGTTAGGTTGTGGTGGGTATCTGGTCACCAGGGCATCACTGGTAATGCGATAACAGAAGAGCTTGCATGGACAAGCTCGTTGACTATACTCATTGGCTCTGAGTCTTTCTGTGGGATCCTGTGAGCCTCTGCAGCATACACAATTAGTAAATGGGAAAAATACCGTCCTTAACTTATTGGAACTGTATTACCGGCCTTAGATAGACCAAATATTTGATCAGACCGTTTCACCATAAAGACTTGGTGGTCAATTTTAGTAAAGAAATTATTAGGAAACTTGTGGGCTTTCTTTCACGGAACTGCAACCTGAGATTTATTTGAATAAAATCAACCTGTCCACAGGTATGGAGAACTGACTCTGTTTGGATGAGACAGAAACCGCAGATGACATACTATATGAGTGTATTGCTCTTTGCAATACACTCATATAGTATGTGATTGAGGTGGTTTTATTTTGAAGAGAGGTATTTGACCCCGGAGAAATGTAAATTGGCCTCTGCAAGCAGCTTTCTTGACTTTATTAGGAAGGTAAACAAGCTTCTGAAGTAATAAGTCCCAATAGCACAAAATATTTTTTGGATCGCAGTGCTGGCCGTTTGGGCAGGGGAAAAAAGGCAGCAGAAAAAAAACCATAAAAAAAAATTCTAAAAATTATTGATACTCATTTTTTTCAGTTTTTAAAAACAAACCTTTAAGTGGCCCACCCTTTACATTCCAAAGTGCCAGTTTTAAATTAAAGTAATGTAAATTATAATATTATTCAGGGGTATACTACCATAGCTGCCAAATAGCGACTATTCCCGTTTTTATAATAATTGTTCCAGAGTTAGAAATTTTTATAAATTTGGAAAAAATAAATATATGGAGAGATAATAGATGCAGGAGGAAACTAGAGGATGATCAACAGTATGTACAGTAATAGTATGTACAGTTCAATCCTCTATTTACTGGCTTCTATCATTTAATCTAAACAAAAGCAGATTTTTATTATTGGTAGTGACTTTAATGCAAATAATCAAATAATGAAGGTTAAGACTACCAACTAATAATTAAAGGGAAGAAGCTCTTCGACGCAAGACGCATAAACAAGTGAAACCTTTATTCGGGAAGTAAACTATATAACAAAAGGTATTTTCGAGGACTATACGTGCATCGAAACAAGCAATGGGATGTATTCAGACTTCTCACCTCTTATATCATAACTCTCAGCACAATCATATTTAAAGGGAAACTGCCTATTTAAAACGACTAAAGAACATGGGCCAAAAGTGACAAGCAAATAGCTATAAAATTTTTATCAAACGTTACCTAGGAAAACAGCTGATGACTAACTACATAAGAACTATAAGTAAACTTTATGATCATAAAGGCTCCAGGATATCATTTAATTACTGGC
Organism: Tipula confusa; assembly: GCA_963556175.1. Taxonomy (NCBI): domain Eukaryota; kingdom Metazoa; phylum Arthropoda; class Insecta; order Diptera; family Tipulidae; genus Tipula; species Tipula confusa. The sequence continues at coordinate 2,297,744 of OY744478.1, forward strand.
CAAATTGTTAAAAAAACATTCTTGAAAAGACACTTCGAAAAATGGTTCAAATAGTCAACTCAGCCTTTTAACTAATATAAATTTGACGTCTTCACTCATTCCTGCCATTTCAATATTATTTGAAAAGTCTGCCCAATATAAGAAAATCGAAATTTGATTTCACCGCATCAATATCTTTGCATAGATGATACAGCTATCTTGCGGCAACTGGGAAAAGTCTATAACAAGCAACCACTTTAGAAAAAAAATTTAAAAATCACTAAACGCAGTGAGTTATTGGGAAAATAAATGGCATATTAGACTAAACGAAACCAAATCGGTTCATGTATAATCTTCACAAACCAGAGAATTGGCTCCAATAGAACTTAATTCCAGGTAGGCCCCATATTCAAATACAGCTAAATACCTCGACATTGGTTGATTGATGAGACTGTTAGACTGTTCTGCTTCCTATCACCTTTTATTAGCAACCCAGTGTGTCATTATGTAGCTTTCCTTCAAAAGTTCCATTAAATAAAAACTATTAGTGAGCTAATTCCTTATAGCCATAGCTTGTAATAAATCTTACTATTTTAGCCTAGGATTCCAAATTTATTGATTAATTATTCTATCGCCTTATTGCTAGAAATTAGTACGTATATTATTATTAAATTTTTATCTAATTTACTAATTAACTTAGTATTATAATTCCTATAAATTACAACAATTTAAAATTTATTAAGTGTACTATTGAGTTGACACAAAATTTTAAAATGAGTATAAATTAGATTTTAAAAAAAATTGATTAAACATTACAAATCAATTGAATTAACCGTTTTACGACCAATACGTCATGTAATCGCCGAAAATCTAATTTATATACACTTTATTTGATTGATTGATTGATTTAGAATGTACCGCCAAGCATTAATCAGGATATCTCGGGAAGCGCCCAGCCCACCGTACACCCATTTTTACATATACTTGGAAGAATAAGGCATGATAATGCACTCTGCGAAATCTAAAACTCGAGCCAAAAACTCAACGAAACAACCACATCCTGCCCCGCAAAACCATGGCCAACCACTGACACAACTGCCATAAAATTCGATGATGTACCAAATTCGGAAATCCAAAATCCAAAAGTGCTAAAGGAAGAGCGTAACAGAAAGACAACGACTAAGGAAGACAGAAGGATGACTACGCCTGTTCAAAGAGATCCTCCGAATGCTAGAAAATCTGTTCCAAGTGAGACACAATATAAAAATATAATTTTGGCGTCAAAGCTGTACATATGTACAGTGAAGCGACTTATAGTCAAAAGAATAAAAACAGTCCCACCTCTGCTCGGACTTATTAAGCGAAACCTGTCGAGTTCTTGCGCACGAAACCATGGACCAACTATCGTGCCTCTCTTTTAAAAACATTATTGCAACTGTGCTATGGTACAAAATCATTACTCTTATTGACTACACTGTCACCTATATTCCAATATGTATTTATATTTTGTTTCTCCACTCATCCTACAACAACAAACCATAATTTTACAACAAATCCATCTCGATACACATCACTTTCCATCAAATTAATTTATACATAATAACATAATATAATATTAGTATAATTAGTATGCCAGAACCCGAAATTATAGCCTAAGAAATGTTTTATCTATCTATGTCTGTAACCTTTCGGTATTATTCAATCACAGCAAATAAACAAGAACCGTTTTTAAATTCGGCAAATAAACCATTTATTTATGGCATAGCCATATATGTCAAACTATTAATAACATCCTATAATAATAAAACTATTTAAATAAATATTTGGATGTGAGCAAAAGAAATAATAATAAAATGGATATAAGATTACGGTGGTCAATGAAATTGAAATGGTTTGGATCTCTGCTCATGTTTGATACTATTACCGCAAATATCACACATTGCTTATTTACAATTAAACATGGGAATCGCACAACAATATGCCACTATATACTGTTAATATCGTTTTGTTTCCATAAACTCAGAACGATTAGACAGAAATGCACATTGTAATTTATGTAACATGACTCAAACACAATAAAATATATATATAAAATTGTCTGTACATTTTAAAACACAATGTTTATCAATAATTCAATTGTTTTACGATCCGAATAATAATGAAAAAATAAATAAAATAAAATATTGACCATCATGTTCATAGCACATCTGCCATCTTTAATTATTCAGCCAATAAATTATGTCTCCAACATGGCAACATGAAATGGCAACATTAAATGATGCATTGATACTTGCATTACTGAAAGCGACCGAGTTTCTGATCCATTTCACTATTTCACACATTTTCACACACCTACTCACACATTTTAAACAAAATAAAATAAAATTAAAAATTTTAAATTTTAAATGAAGGGATCGACACAAACACGACCGATCTCTTCAACGATCAACGTTCAACCGCCAAATACAGCTAAATACCTCAAACATAGAAAAATGTATTGGCTAAACCCACATACACATTGAGCAAATTAACATCAACCAGTGAGTGTTTGTTGTTCGTCATTGATGATTTGGAGTGACGTACACATCAACCGAACGGAAAGCGAAGCAGTCCATACTGAACATCAATTTTCTTTGATGTACTGCTCTTGCAGCGCATGCAAGCGAATTCGAATCGAACATTCGGTTCGCGGTTGCGTAATAGTTCGTTTGGTGTTCATTCGCTCAATATGTACGCGGCTTTATGGTAGAAATTCTGAGCTTACAATTCATAATTTAAAATCATAAATTAAATTGCTTCTATAAAATCTTCTATAAAAATGGATATATATATACAGGGTGGCTGAGACCAAATGTTACTGACTTCACTCTGCTATCATTTGTGTAGTTGTCATTTTCACGCGTAAATTGTTTGACAGATTGAAGTTTGGTTAGTTGTTTACATGTGGTCAACAAATAATTGTTCTAAATTAATATCTTAATAAAAAAATCGTAATGGAATTCAAACGTAATAGTGTAATTGCACTGTATTTGGGTGGAAGTTCACAAACAGCAATAGTTCGTCAGCTCCAACATTTGAATGTGAATAAAATGGTTTGTGTATCGAACCATAACTCGATACAACGAAACTGGTAGCATCGCTAAACGCAACAGAGGCGGTCCTAAAAAGACAGCAACATCAAAAGAAATGATACGAAAGGTGAAGAAACGAATCCAACGAAATCCTCGTCAAAGTGCCAATCAATTAGCCGCACGCCTACATGTTTCACGATACAACATTCAAACCATATTGAAAAATGAACTACACTTGAAGCCCTACAAGATACAAAAAGTTCAAGATCTTACGGAGGCACAAAAAAAAGTTAGGCTTGAAAGAACACGAGCGTTGAAGGCCTTGGCCGAACGTGATGAGATTCCAAAAATTGTCTTTTCTGATGAGAAAATTTTCACCATTCAACAGTTTGTGAATTAACAAAATGATCGTGTTTGGTTAGAGCACAAGTCCAACGATAATTTGGACACAAAAGTTGCCATGTGCAAGTAATCACCAGATTATGTTATGGTTTGGGCTGCAGTTACTGCAGACGGACGCACTCCTCTGGTTTTAATCGAACATGGAGTCAACATAAACCAAGAGGTGTACCGCCAAAAGATCCTAAACGATGCTTTGCTACCTTGGGCACGTAAACACTTTGGTACGAATCGTTGGACATTCCAACAGGACTCGGCACCGTCACACAAAGCTCGAGCGACACAGCAATTTTTACAAAACTGCGTTCTGCGGCTGATTTCGTCGAAAGAATGGCCACCATATTCACCAGACTAGAATCCCATGGATTTCTCCATATGGTCCATTTTGGAGAGTAAGGTGTCCACTAAAAAATACGAAAGTGTTGATGCATTGAAGCCAGCTCTTGTTCGAGAATGGAATAAAATTCCGCAAGCCCACGTTCGGTCAGCATGCAATGCTTTCTATGGAAGACTGAATCAAATAATCAGAACCAAAGGAGGTCATATCGAGCAGTAATATGTTTTTCATAAAATGTAATATGTTTTCAACATATTCCACGAAATTTCCATAAAAATAATCAAAATTAAAAAAATTACAGCGTTTTCATTTGGTAACACTTGGTCTCTGCCACCCTGTATATATATATATATATATATATATATATATATATATATATATATATATATATATATATATATATATATATATATATATATATATATTATATATATATATATATATATATATATATATATATATATATATATATATATATATATATATATATATATATATATTTCTGACTTGTACAATACGACAGATCCCGAACATATTGCTTTAACACTCGAACACAAATTTTCTCAAAAATTCTTTTTAGAGAAGAAATGGAGTGGAAAGGCAGCAAGTTTACTAAAATATTTTAGTATCACAGATGCCAATTATAACGGGGCCATACAGAAACTTCACAAGCGGTACGATCAGAAAAGACACACTGTTAGAAAGCTTATCGATATGTTATTGGTCATAAAACCAATTAAATAAGCAGATCAAGCAAATGTGTGACTTGAAGTTGTATAGTTGACACTGCCGATAAAGTGATAAGAAAGATAATGGTGTTAGGCGCAGTTGCCGAAGCTTTAGAGGGCAAGCTAGTTTATGAAACAAAGATGTTATGTGCTAGGCAGTTCGCAGAGAATGATATAAGCTATTCGCTGAAATGTCACATTCTTTTGGACTCCGGATCTAAAACATAGTTCTTAACTGAATAATGTGTCCAGAAATTACAACTACCAAAGGATATTGCGCGCGTTTAACTATTACTGGGCTTGGGCAAGTCGGTACAGGTACCTTTAGAGAAAATATCATCAGCTTACTCCGATATGTATGCATATGTTTTGCCTGTAGTTACATCGGGCTTGTCAAATACAAAGGTAGACCTGGAGCAGTGGCATCACCTTAAAAATATGCAACTTGCGGATCCAAAATCTGATGTTCCCGCTGATAGGAGGCGATGTTTTTTTTTCAAATAATTAACGATGTGAAAACCATTACCCAATAGCTTCTAACCATTACCCAATAGCTATCAAAATGATTTTTGGATGGGTTGCCGCTGGCAATTTGATTGTTTTTATGAATCGACATCTTCTCAAGTAGAACCAACTATTAATTGGTACCATTGGTATTTATGGGAAGTATAAGAACCCCCTGAGCAAAAATAATTTACACAAAACGAAGCAGAATGTGAATTTCACTTTGTACGAACTAACACCAGAATTGCAGAAGTTAAATTTACCATTCAAAGCTTCGCCAAATCTACTTGGGAAGTAATACACAATGACATTCCAGTGATTAATGGCTATGGAGTGGAAAAGAGTCCGACAACTAGGCTTTCATGATCAATATGGTAGCTATATGGTCGAGTTTAAAGCCATAGGGCACCTAGACCAAGCAGTCATTACGAAAGAGCCAAATCAGTGCTTTTTGGCATTACAGAAACTTCGAGTACCACCACAATGTTAAGGGTGGTGTTCGCCATCCGGTTAAGACCGGCAGTGAATATTCTTTGAACAATACCCTGCTTGTTGGTCCTATAATGCAAAACAGTCTGTATCAGATAATCGTCAGATTTCACAAGCATTAAATTTTATTTACCGGAGAAAGCGAAAAAATGTTTCGGCAAATCCTTGTAGCGGCAAAATACTAGAAATATCAAATGATTTTATTGGATCATCTGCCTATACAAGCCTATACAAAACGTACAAGCTCAAAACTGTGACTTTTGGAATGAGTCCAGAGGCTTTTTTAGCAATTTGTGCATTATTCCGCAGATAGAAAAAGATAATAAAATTAAACTTCAGGAAGCAGCCAAGCAGATCAATGATGACATTTATATTGATGATATTATGATTGGTGTGGATTCAATCAAGAAGGCGAAAGTTCTTAGATCGAAGATTATACAACTTTTATCAGACTCGGGTTTTAAATTGCGCAAATAGACATCCAACCATCCGATGATATTCGAAGCCTGAATACCCTGAAGATAAAAGAGATGTGGCCACCAAAACCATCGAAGAAAATAACAAATAAAGAAAGTTTCTAGGTTTGCAGTGGAATCAGTTTGATGATAGTTTCTACTTTTAAGTAACTTTCGAAGGGAAGTCGATAGCAACTAAACGTTAAATATTGTCGGAACCCTCGCGGGTTTTTGATTCATTAGGATATACTCTTTCAAAGTCTCTGGCTTCAAAAATTGGACTGATACTTTGCAATGGGCTACCAGATTTAAAAAAATTAAATATTCCACGCTGGCTGTCAAACAGTTAAAAGGGAGATATTATTTCAGTTTTGATTCATTTTCACGATTTTACGGCGTCCGGTCAAAATATCTGTTAAAATATATCTTACGTAATTAATGTACCGTGCAATGGCAGATAAAGAGCCGCTAAATCCAGTCTTGACTTATTCGTAATACCATCAATATTACAATCCTCGCAACTACCATTTTAGATTTTTTTAGCGTGAAGCTGAGTACCAATACTAAATCGGAAGATAAATTTTACTTTTTTCTTTTAGCTTAGCTACATTTTATGTCAAATTTGTATAGAAAATTTATCTTAGGTCGAGCTGCGTACCTACCTTTCAATCGAACATTTTAGCTGGTCTAATGGATATTTTGTAATTCCGTATTACGTATATAATGATGTTTTAATGATTTAATTTTAGGTAATCGTTTTTTTAGTTTTTGATTGTAATCTCTGGGTCGAATGTTTACAATAGTTGGTTACCTCTATAAATATATATATATATATATATATATATATATATATATATATATATATATATATATATATATATATATATATATATATATATATATATATATATATGTATATATATGTATATATATATATATATATATATATATATATATACATACATATATATATATATATATATATATATATATATATATATATATATATATATATATATATATATATATATATTATTATATATATATATATATATATATATATATATATATATATATATATATATATATATATATATATATATATATATATATATATATATATATATAACTAGTGGTTTAATAAACTTTCACTTATAAGGTACGACTGAACAACTTCCGTGAATTAGCGATATTAACATATGAAGTTTACTCCGGTTATACAAATTTTCGGTTATTAACAAACCATTTTTATCTACTTTGAGTGCACCACCATGAAAAAATTCACGGTTATAAAAATCTCAAATATAAATTTTTATACATACATACACAATACACTATCTATGTCAAAACCAACAAAAATGTATATACAAGCCATGAAGTTGCGATACTTATGCCAAAAAGTGACTACTATACCTAAGTATTAGTGTTGTGACGTAGTATAATTTGTATATACTTTTATTATATCCTTTGATGTAAATAAAAAATGAATACGAATGATGGAACAACAGTATGTTGCACTCTTTATGACAAAGCAAAAAACAAATTTATTATTTAACGAGAGAGAGAAGTATTGTTATTATTATTTACTTCATTATATACTATACTATATACTATGAATTTAGAGCATAATGGACAGTGCAAAATATAATTTTTGTTTCGTTTTTTTTTGTAGAAATGTTATGTACTTTGAATTTAGAAGAGTATGGACAGTGCGAAATATAATTTTTTGTTTCGATTTTTACTGTAGTCAAATTCACTAACACATACACCAAATAGTAGTCATAATATGTTTTACTTAGCCAAGCTTCATGGCTTGTATAATATACAATAGTATTGGTTTTGTCTATGTTCAAGCACGGATATATGTTGTTTAAGCATCTATAGGACATGTATAGACAATTTTTGTATGTATTTTTAACGAAAAATGACAAATTAGAAAACCTTGAAATACAGGCTGTGTTTTGTTTTGATATTGGAGATATCGGAGAGATCAGAGAGATTATTTATCGGATATATCCGATAATTTTTTTCTCCGAATTTTAACTATCAGATCAAAAAAATTATTTTTTTGTTTATTTTTTAGTTTCGGAAATAATAAATTATTTAATAAATTTCAGTATTAAACTCTCTAAATTGAAGTTTTATTTGTCACCTGATAGCTCAACACTAATCAAAATCGCCATTTTAGAATTTACTAAAATATATAGAATACAACTCACGGCTGTCAAACAATAAACTGTACATTTTTCAGAGTAAAAAGATCGTATCCGATAATTATCGGAACGTAAAAAAAACGACACAGAGAGATAATTTTAGTTCTCGGAGATATTTAAAAAACGTATATCTGAAAATTTTATAGTAAATTTATCTCTCCGGTTTCTCCGATATCAAAAAAAAAAACACACCCACAGACTCACATTCCATAGTAAACGGCCAACTATACTGGAAAATTGGAATAAGAAAATTAAGAAATTTAACGAAGCTGTTTTTTTAGGGGATTTTTATCCAAAATTAATATAAATAGATAGATTTTACAATAGTTAATTACATATAATAATATAATTAAAATAATATATTTCTTAGTTAAAATCATGTTATAATTTTATGTGTGGATTTTATTAAATATTTTTTTAAAGGTTATGTTGGGTCTAACAAAATTTAGGACTGTTTAGTTTTTTTTATTTAAATTATGTACATTTTTATTTTAGGATTATTATAAATATAGTTTTAAATAAGTTAGGTGATAGATATACTTTTTCTTTAATGTTTGTTGTTGCTTTTCTTATTTCAGTACTTTCGTCACCGGAATAGGAATTACAACAACAAATTGCATGTATTTTCCATTCTGGATTGAATAGGTTCATTCAAAAATGCATGAAAGTAACAGGGCATCCCCAATGCAAAAACTTATGACTTTTTACTTTTGCATTTTACTTTTGGTTTTAAAATAGCATACCCAATGAATGAGTTAAAGTTTAATTACAGCCAACTTCATTTTAATAAGTTGTTTTCAAATTGATTTGTCAAAACATTATTTTCGTAAATAACTGAATTTGAATTATATTTTTTATTCATATAATTATGATATTTTAGTCATATTTTATCAAAAATATTAATAATATTTTTGGTTAACAGCCAAAATAGATTATTACATTATACTACATGTATAAATTACATGTAATACAAATAAAAAAAAAATTTGACAATTCCATTTAAAAACAAATATGAAAAGTAGTTAACTTCATTCTATTTTCGAATGAGG